>JAVSBS010005792.1:10483-31325 GCA_033124195.1 Coracias cyanogaster | reverse complement strand
GAGGTGGTGGCTGCCCCATCCCTGGCACCATTGCAGGTGAGGTTGGCCGGGGCTCTGAGCAACCTGCTCTTGTTGCAAATGTCCCTGCTCCCCGCAGGGGGGTTGGACTCGATGAGCTTTAAAGGTCCCTTCAACCCAAACCATTCTGTAATTCCATGGAAGTGTTCAGTATGAACAAGCTGGTCTCAGCCCCACTCTCCACCAGCCTTCCCAGCTGGGAAGCACGGTCCCCACTGCAGAAGCCGATGTTATTCCAAGCAGCACTGTAGCTAGTCCTACACTGAACCTTGCCTTGGGAAAGACACGGGGCATGATTCAGAGCTTCCCACGTCTCCGTGTACCCAAAGTCCATCACATCAGGTGCCTGGACCGATGAGGTGGCTGCAGCCACTCCTCCAAGTTAAGCCTCAGCAGGGATTTCCAACCAGCACCCAAACCCATCCACTTCTCCAGAGCAGAGCCTGCCGGTGTGTTGCAAGGCGATATCATTACAACCACAGAAGCCTTTTGCTGCTGCAATTGTTTCTTTGTGGCCTGGGAAGAGATGGGTTGCGCTGGAAGAAAGAGAGATTTTGCTGAAGCATGAAAAGAAAAGCCATTTAGTTTAGGTAACAGCTCCGGAGCTTTAGGGGTCAACAAACTGAGAACTCCGGAAAAATACTTTTCAGGGCAGGACAGCCTGGAGACAGGAGAGGAAAAAGGGACAAGGCATTTATTAAGTGGCCAATTTACCCCCTCCCAGTCTCTCTCTGCTCCTTTTCAGCAATGAAATGGGAGCCATGGAGAAGAATTAGTGGGGAGGAAAAATAAAGACAGGGGAATGCAATAGTGACAGTGAGTTGAACTGCAAGAAGTGGCAAAAAGAAGGGGTGGGGAGCAGAAACTGGGAGGAAAAGCCTGGTAGCAGTGAGGTACTGGCTCGGGAACACGGTTCTGCCTTTGGACTGATGGACACACAGGCTCCTTCTCCTGCTCGTCACCCAGGAAACTTCTATTCGGGGATCCTTCCTTTTCGCACAGAATTTCCTTCTACAGTAAGCTGCATAATTCTGCAGTTCTGAAGCCGCTATTTCTGATGAGATAAAGGGCAGGTTGGGACCTCTCCTTGGGTGAATCCACCCACTAATGTCACGAAATGAAGGGCTCTGCTGCCTTACTCCAGCATGGGAGATCTCAAAGAGGTCAACAAGGATGTGGTGGGTGTAGGAGTCATCCTACAGCAACAGGTGACCTTGACCCAGACGATTTCTTTTTTTTTTTCTCACATCTCCGAAGCAGATTTCTGGTTTCCAAAGGCAAATTCCAGCTCCAAAAGGAATGAATTGCTACACGTTGATCACAACTAGCCTGGAGGTATGTAAAATACAGGAAGAAATCTCCCTTCCTCAACCTCCCACTGCACCCTACCCCGAATGCAGGAGGAAAAGTCATTTGAGTGATCTTAGCAGAATCAGAACAAGCATTTAGTGGTCTTTAAGGACCCATAAAACACTTCAGTAGTTTGCTGTTTTATATCTGACTATCTTCTACATTAGCCATTTAAATTAAAACATTTATAATTAATTGAACAAATCATTTCCTCTCACCCCCGTTGGGGACTGGAGCGCGTAACTCTTCAGTAAATTCTAGTCTCTTAAGCAACGGGGGGGATCCGTTTCTTTTATCGGGGTTATTTTCCTGCAGGGTGGGAACCAAGGGCAGGCAGAGAGCAGCTTTAACTGGAAAATCAATTGATCAGAAAGGCAAATTAACGTGTGTTTTTTCAGAAGTGGAAAAGAATAAGAGAGTTCGGCACTAGGCGCCTGCCTGGCAAGGGCTGCCCGCGGGAGCTGGCTGCAGTGCATCCAGCAGCGATGCAGGCAGCGATGCAGGCAGCATTCATGGCACCGCTGGGCGCAGAAGCTGTTGCCCAGCTCTGGGCAACCATTATGGCCACTCAGGAAAACTGTTCCTAAATTCTGGGAGGGCTACGGTGGTGGGGAGCCAGGGTGATGTGACCTGCCAGGGGTCCTGGCTTCCCAACGCGGTGCCAGAGCTGCACTGGAGCAGCCCCAAGAGCAGTGATGGGGAAGACGGAGAGGAAGAGCCATGGGTGGGGGCTTGCCAGGAGAAAGGGGGCCTGGAGCTGAGCGTGGATGTGGTGGCACCATCCTGCCCCAGCTTTGTGTGAGAAGAGGGGCACGGGGATGCGGGACTGTGAAGAGAACATGTTGACGTGCAGGGTTATCTCAGCTGGGAACTCTGCCTGCAGTGCACAGAAGACGCAGGTCGAGGGCTAATTCTGCCTATCGCTTCCAAAGAGCTGCTTTCAGATAAGAAGCTTAAACAGAAGGATTATCTGGGCAGCATGATCTTCCCCATCCTACAACTGCTGCTGAAGACAACACTGGCAAGACTCGGTGATGCTGGGAACCAGAGCGCTCCCTGGACAAAAGATGGTCCAAAGAACCCTACCTGAGACAGCCCAGTGAGGGGGTCTCTGTGGCAAAGCCCCCTCCCAGAAGAGGCAGGATGGGACCATCACTGCAGCCTGGGCTGCCCTGGTCACAGCAGGAGCTGGGGTGGAGGCAGGTTCTGCAGAGCGGCGCGTTGGGGCAGAGGTGCGCTTGCAGAGTGCCAGCAAAGGGAATTGGAGGATGCAACAGAACAAAAAAAGCAAAGTAAAACCAGACCAAGGCTCAGAAATCCTGTAACAAGAGCAGACTGGCAAGGCAGGTTGTTGCTCTTGTGCTGGCTGGCAGCTGGGCAGGCAGAGAGCAGTGTCCAGGCAAGCAGGGGATGAGCAGAAGGACCAGGAGTAAGAGGGGACATAACTGACCCCAGATACACCACACACAGGACTGCTCCGTGTGGGTGACAGATCAGGAGCCAGGCTTGAGTGTCCCAGGATGACTGGTCTGGGGTCTGCTCTCAGCTGGGCTGCTAGCAGAGGCAAAGGAGCTCTGGGAGAGCCCTGGTCCTTGCAGAAAATACAGTTTATTTTGATGCCCTGGAAATGCCTTTGTCAGTAGATCTATTCTTTCATTGTGAAAAAGCCTATTAGCTTCTTTCTACTTCTATGGGAATTTATTCCTCCATCAGATCTTCAATATAAAAGTGCTTCCCTTACGGAGATTGATACCGTGTATATGAAAAGCTCCGTGTGCCTCTGGGCGAGGCAGCCCCTTCCCTTAGGAGAGATGAAGGATGGCTTTGACAGCAAAGCACTGAACAGCTCCAGAAGATGAAATCTCAATTCCAAGGTCTGCTGTGACATCCTGGTGACCTTGGGCTGCCACGGAGGTACCCATGCAGCACGGGACGTGCTGAGCTTTCAGCAGGAGAGCAGACCATGGCCATCGCTGAAACCTCACTGCACACATGCCCCACGCAGGGGAACGTCCTGTGGCGAGGGGCGGGTGGGTTCACAAAGCTTTACAATCCCCTCCCCTGCTGCTCAGCAGGCCGAGGGCGAGGACAAATCTGGGGGTCAGATTCTCAGCTCTACGAGGTCCATCACTGCTGTGACTTCAGTCCCAGCCAAGCAAATATAAGCCCTTTCTCTTTGTTCAACCAGTTGGTAAAGCCACCGGTGGCATTTGACAGATGTTGTCCCTTTGCATGCAACCCAAGGAGCACCAACATGTGCAATACCCCTTGAAGTACCCACGAATTCCTCTGCCTGTACCTCTGGACTCAATGGGCTGCCTGTGACCGCTCTGGTACCAACAAATGAACACAACAGGAGGATAAATGTGCTCCACCAGCTGCACGCATCTCCTGAGCCGGCACAGCAAGCAGCAGGGGCATGGAGAGAAACTTCTTCGAGAGCCTGAATCCAGATGGAGTCATGCCTGCCTTCGGATGGCTCCAGCATCCCCTGTGCTGGGCAGCGCTGGCACACCACATGGGGCTGGTGTGATGTCCAGGCTGGGGAGGGTCCTCCTCTCAGCTGGGTATGCCCTTGAGCATCAGCCGGGTCCCATCCCTGCCCTCCCGACCCTCTGCCCTCATTGGTCCTCTCGGACCAAATGACAGCGCTGCAGTGGACATCAGCCCCCTCCCTTCCACGCAGAGCCCCCCGACTGCTCCAGCATCCAGACCCTCTCATCTCCCCGCCCGTCTCTGCTCCGTGCCCAGCAGCAGTCCCCGCGCTCCCGGCTCGCAGGGAGCAGTGGCCTCGCAGCACTCCGGCTCCCGCAGCGAGGACCAGGGTGAGATTAAAATAATAAACAATAATCATTGGCTCGGGCCGTTACAGGACCGTATTGCCATGGCAACCGCCCACTGGCAGCGATGCTGCCTCGCTGAGGGGAAGAGTTTCCTTGGGATGGATGCGAATTCTCCCAGCGCATTGCTGCTCAGGGAGATGCCGGCAGGCGGGAGAGAGTGAGGATGAGGAGGACAGGAGGTGACAGGGGCAGGAGCCAGCCCTGGCCACCACGTATACATACTGCAGAGGGAGGAATCACAAACAGCCACCTCGGAGCACACCAGACACCAACGCATGACACGGAGGCTTCTTGAAGGCCAAGCGACAGAATAAATTCTCACCAGCAAAGAACCAGCACATTGCTTTTAATTATCACGAAAGCTCCCGAAGCATCACAGCCTCTTTAACTTGGGCTGATGGAAACCCATTTGTCACTACTCTGTTTTTTCTCCTGTATGTTTTTCCTCAGCTCAAACCAGCTGGACAGACAAAGCCCCACGGGACCAGACCCTGGACAACCAACCTGTGCTGGGGCTGCAGCTCTGCCCGCTGTGACTTGGGCTGGGAACCTCTCCTGGCTCTGCTCCTCTGAAACGTGGTGCCCTGGAGCAGAAGGTCACGTCACTACTGCCTCTCTTTTTATCTGCCCAGAGCCAAAGTTAAAATGCCACAGCTTTATACCAGGCACTCTCAATTTAATCATCAAAATACCCTGCAGGGGATTAACTGCCAGTTTCCTCCCTTAATCACTATCGATATAATGAGATGACAGCCAGCTTCACGAGGAGCGGGGGGGACACATTTGTCAGGAGGGCTTTTGCCACCACCGTGGCTTGCTCTCCATCTGGCAGAGGTTGAGGAGCTGAGACGGAGGAGATTCAGATGAGGAGGGGATGGGAGCAGGTTCGCAAGGGCCGGTTTCCAACTCTCCTCTCGCACACAGCTCCAGCCAGTGCAAGAACTCCAGCCTCAATCCCTTAAACTGCATCAGGTACTGGGACCTGGGAACAATCCCGGGGGCCACGAACCAGCAGACTGGCCTCAGTGGCAGGACACGTGTGTGACATGCCCATAAGAAAGCCTGACTCGCATCCTCAGAGTTGAAGCAAGGTGAGGCAGAGATAAAGAAATCTCTGGAAAACATCTGCCCTGGGAAAAACTTCACTTGGCTGCAGGACCCTTCGCTGGGATTGTGCCTGCCAGAGGGGCTGGGGACCACGGGCACATCCAGCTAGACACAGCTGGGTCACTGCCAGGGGGCTGGGGCTCAGGGCTGCTTCAGTGGTGCCTTCTCCTGGGTGAGGGCCGAGCCCCACCAACAAGAAGAGTTTGCACCAAACCCTGCCTGAGATCTTCTGCTCTTGTGCACAAACCTGAAGGAAAGCGAGGGCAGAGCATCCCCCCTTGGCAGGGCAGCTCTGCCCGCTCTCCCTGCCCAGCACACGGACAGCCCTGCTCTATTGAAACTGCTGGAGGACCCTGAGCTCCTGCTGCTCTCCTCTCCCCTTCCAATCCCTTTCAGCGTCCAAAAGAAAAACAATAGGAAATTAAAAAACTATTTTGCCAAGCCATAAATCCCTCGATAAAAGAAACGCTCAGGCGGCAGGAGAGCGCCAGATTTAATCCTCAAAGAGCTTCACTCCTTTTGTTCCAGCAGGACAATGCTTTTGGGAGAGGACGGCTTTGCTCCGGCCCCAGCTCACCTCCCTGTCCTGCTAACCCCTGAGCCCATGGGCATCAGCCCAGACCCCAACCCCAGGATGGCTTTTGCCACCCGTAAGGAGCCAGCGCAGCCTGTCAGCTCCGGGCCGTGTTTACCCCCTTCCCGCTGGCGGAAGCCAGGAGGTTGACACTGAGACGATTGCCCTGCCTATAAATCATTTTTTGCCCAGATTTAGAGGGGAAAGGAGCTATTATGAGAAATAGATCAGAAGTGACACAGCTCATTATTACGAGGTGAGTCCAAGTTGCAGACAAGGGCAAAGTTAATAAAAAACGTATCCAATCCACAATGGTAACTTTAATTGTTACCACTAATGAAGCCTATTTAGGATGGATTATGTCTCTGGCACTTCAGATGCAGCCCTCAATTCATCTTCCACGTCAGACATCTCATTGCATCAGGTCCAGAGGCACAGGGAGGGCTTTTCCCCTTCCACCCAACAACTAGGGTGGAAAAACAAATTCTGCACAATCTACCAGCCGCGAGGTCCGGCCGTCCAGGGCAGGGACTTTGTGGAGATGCTCGTGGAGGGCAGACCACCTCCCCAGCACGGCCTGGACCTGCTGAAGGACCAGAAGCTGCAGCATCGGCACTGCAGGACCTGCTCGAGGGCAGCAAGGTCCCCACCTTTCCCTACCCTATTCCCAGCTACAGCAGCCACCAAGGCGGCTGCTCAGGACCTGGGGAGGTGACCGGTGGCTGTGGCCCTGCCCCGGACCAGCCCCCTCCTCCCAGTCAGTTTTCTAGGCTCACTTCTGGAATTAAGGACAAATTGTAATTACTTTGCTCGGTAACAAAACCTTTGGAGGAAAGGGCTAGTGATAGATTTCAGGTTTTATCGGAGCTGACAAGGAGCATTACTCACGCTGCACGAGAACTGGCACCTCGTCAGACACGGAGGTCTGTGGTGACCATCCCCTGGGGCACCAACAGACACCGGGATTTTTTTTTTCTTAATATAAGAATTAAGCACGTTGTCTTGTTGAGTTCCCTCATCTCTGCTGAGCAGGGAGCCCAGCCCAGCACATCATCCATGGTGGGCACGCTGGGCTGCGAGGCACGAGAGGCCACCTCCTCCTGCCCCAGAGCAGGGGAATGAATTTCTCTGCGGGAAAACACCCAGCTCTGCTCCAGCAGAGGGCAAAGCCACAGCAAGGAGAGACAAGCAACCTTCACAAAGAGCAGATGACGTTTTCTAACACCACACCGGACTATGCCACCCAGAGCTGGGCACTGCAGCCTGAGCCTGCTTTGGGGCAAGGACCATGAATTTCAGGATCCCTCTTCCCCGTTCTCTGTGGTCACATTAACAACGTGCCCCCCGCAAGCAGCTGAGGTCACACCCATCTACCAAAACCAGCAACATCCCATCCCTACATTGGAGCCAAGCAGAGGGATGCTGTGTTTGTGCTGCCTTGGGACCGGGGCTGTGCTGCTCCTGTTGATTAAGGTTATAATCAATCAGTGAACTAATTGAGCTCGTTGGGTTTGATCTCTCAAGTCGAGCTTTAAAGCCCTTCTCATCCTGTGAGTCACCTGCACACATCAACCCCTGCTTTTCCTCCACAGGCAATGTCTGTGGTCCATCTGCTTTTTCCCCATGTAGTCGTTACTCGAAGCCATTTAATAAAACCCTCGATTGCTTACAAGGAGGGGAGGTCTCAGGTGCATTTCAGCCCCGTGCAGTGACAATCTCTCCAAACTACTGCTTGAGAGGTCACTGCGACTCAAGCGTCAGAGAGAGGAAGGTGCAAAGCGAGGAGAAGAGTGAGCCAAGGCTTCGGTGTTAAACTGCCCATGGAAACGGGGCACAGCTCGAGTGTGCCCGAGCCCAACCCCTCCGCAGGAGCTGTCTGCTCCCCGGGCTGGGCTTTGCCTCCACAGCACCGCGCTGCCACGTCACTGGTGACCACCTGAGAATCAGCAGCAAGATGCTCTTCGACATGGACAATGTCACCATAACCTGCTCTGGAAGGTGAGAGCAACTCTTCCAGCACGGAGCTCCTGTTTACTCCTGGGTTTGCATTAGCCCATGCCTCAAGTGTCAGTAATTCGCTCCTATTTAGTCTCACTTTAGCTGGATGGAGTCATTCATTATGGTGACTTTGTCATGAATTATAATGACTGCTGCAGCCTCCCCCGGAGCAGGGAGCCGTTAGTCACCCAGCCTCAAATGGGATCATTCTCCCTTTCGTCCCCATTTTCCCTTCCCAGCAGCACTCTACAAATATCTTCTCAGTGCACAGGCAAATCAGGGCAGAGGAATTAATTGTGAAGATGATTACTCGGCATTCAGGTGGGTGCTGCAACCGTGCCCTGAGGAATTATTCCATTGTCCTTTAGCAGGACATGGCAGTGGCTGGAGCAGGGAAATGGGGGCTGGCAGCACCAAGGACCCCACAGCCCTTCCCAGCATGAGGAAGGTGCATTGAACCTCCCACAGTGCTGGAGCCTGAGCATCCCACCGTCTGCCAGCTTTGCTCATCCTGAGAGCTCATGAGTAATGGGAGCCCCTGAAAGTCTGAGATGGATGGATCCATCTCATCTTCATCCGTTGTATCCATCATACCCCTGTATTTTATCTCTGTGTCCCTTTAGACAATGCTGCTTGCTTTCCACTGGAGAGGGAAAAGAGGGGAAAAATTGATTAAAAAGAAAAGGACGTGATAGGGAGGAAAGGATAATTATGTTCCATGAAAATTAAGGAAAAGAAAAATGATGTAAAGAAATGACTTCTCGTATAAAAGGGTGTTTTATAATGGACCTTTAAAGCATTCCATCAAGTAAAACCAACACATTTATTTCAGGTGTTAAAGAGGAACCCTCAATCAATCAGAGAACTTCATTTTTACACCATAATGAATGCAGTTGACCTTTGTGTTGCAGAGATACGGCAGCTGAGGCTCGAGGGGAGCCTGCTCCGAGACACGGTGATGTTGCTGGGGGTGTCTGTCCACCGATGCCCAGCTACAACCCCCCTGGGCAGCAGGTCTGGCTGGAGAAAATGCTCTTTGCAGCCATGGGAGCTGCAACGCTCCTCTGGGGCTCTGGATATAAGGAGTCTTTGAGGAGACTTCAGATGTGGCGCTTGGGGAAGGGACCAGCCACCGTGGTGAGAAGGGACATCGCTGGAAACTCAGAGAGGGATGCTTCTGTATGAAATCCTGAGATTAAACCTCTGCTCTCAAAGCAATTATCACCAGCTAATGTGAGCTGGGAACTCACCTCTCCCTTCCCACTGATTGAAATCCCATTTTGTCCCCCCAGGTTGCAAACGGAAGGGCATTCACTTAGAAACCCATGAAAATTAGAGGTGAAGTCTGTGGATGGGGAAACTCAAGCCATAAGCATTCTGGATGCATCGTAAGCTCACACAGAAGTGGAGGCAGAGGGATTTTGGACGTTACATCACATCGGGGTGGAAGGACCTCAGGTCCACAAGGTTTTTGGGAGCATGGGTCCAGCTTTCCTGCACTCCCACAGAGCACCAGTGGCAGAACTGGCTGCCCGGGCAGAGCAGCCCCATTTTCCTGAGAAAGAAGGCATTTTCCAGAGCAGACCCACCCCACCATCAGTCGCTGCCCGGGCTGCTCCCTGTCTTGGGGTGCAGCAACCTCCTCCAAACCCCCAAACCTCTGCTGCTCACGGGGCAGGGAGGAACTGCAGCCCCCACCAGCCTTTTCTCTCAAGTCATCTCCTGGATAAACAGCAGAGCAAGTACTAATAAAAATGGTGGCTAAAAATACAGAAAGAGCATTTATTATCGGAGGAAGAATCCCTTGAATTGCACCCGGGCTAATTAACATTTATACAAAGTGCTCTCATCACAAACATATATTAACCTTTGAAGCATATATAAGAGCAATTGGGAAGTATATAATGAGAGCTGAGAGACAGCAGAGCCCTGTGCTTCCCTCCTGGAAATGCCACCCTTGCCTCCTCTTAGTTCAATTTTGATGCAGTTTCCCCACAATTACCTGCTTTTCAGCACTCCCGAGGTAGGTCCTTGAAACCCCTGCCCAGCTCCTGCTCCCCCTTCCCAGTCAGAGCTGGGGGGAATCGCCCGCCCTGCGCCTGGACACTGCCCAACACTCCTCATCCCTCTTTTCCTGCTTTCCCACCATGCTACAATCCCGAGAAACAGCGAGCGGCTCTCATGGCGAGCCACGGCGGAGGACTCAGAAGAAAAATGACGGATTTTGTCCAAGATTTAAATTAAAATAGCAATCAATATTGCTCCTGAAAGCAGAGAGAGAAGCAGCCACGATGCTGAGACGTCCTTAATGATTCCAGTCAGCAAAGCCATTAGCAAAGTTAGTTCCCTGGTCCTTTTTTTCTAAAATCATTTTTAATTGGGAATGGTGTGAGAGATGGAGCATCCTCGAGGAAAGACAGAAATGTGAAAGATGTCTGGGCAGCGCTGGAGCTGGAAAGATAAGATGTGGTGCCAACCTCTGTGCCAGCTGGGCTGGGAGAGGGAAAGAGAGGAGGAGAAGAAAGCTTCAGAAAGACAAATTCTGCATCTCCTCACCCCACTTACCTCTGCGGTGAGGAAACGGGCAAGTGGTCACTGTCACACCTCATTTAACAAGAAAGTAATAATGATCAATACCCGCTCCTTCGCCTCCCCTGCCCCCACTTCGTTAGTGGAACTGGCACCTTCCCAGGGTGGGTCATTAACACAACCACAAATGGAGGGATGGTCATTGGCACTCAAAGACAACTTCAGACTGCAGAAATAACGCTGCCCTGCAGAGAAAGGATAAGGCCGCGTCCCTCAAACAGCCTGCATTTTTTAGTTTTTATACATAATCTTTCGGTTTTCTATATAGTGTAGTGACTACATATATTTATATGCACACAGAATGGTTTGGGTTGGAAGGGACCTTAAAGATCATCTAATTCCAACCCCCAACATGTACACATGCGCCCTTGGGGAGGTTCAGGGCTCCCCACTGCACCCCAAGCAGCTCAACCTACTGCCGAATCATCAGGATTCATTTCAAGAGCCATCACTAGAGCCAGGCCTTTTGTTTGCTCAGCCATCAAGAAGCTCTTCTGGTTTCAGTTGTGTGCAACTCCTCATAAATCCTCCCAGAGTCAACAAAAGCCAAAGTCATTTAACTCTGTGCTAATATAAGAGCGAGCAGGAAGGAGCTCAGGCATGGCAGCGAGCACAAGACTTTCCAGAGGAACAATGAGGAGCAATTATGCTTATCGGGAGCTGGGGTGGGATCCGGCACGTCTGCAGGCTGGTGCCAGCAATCACAGTTAATTTTACAAAGTCTGGATGACATATAGGGAAGATTTAGATGTTCTAATTACTCCGCTGAATACCAGGGGTGCTGCTGATGAGGGAGGCAGGCACATGCACATCCACACACATGCACTCAAAGCCAATTAAGAAAGAAAAACAGCAACAAGGAGCCTGCAGGCTCTCAAGCTCTTCATAAAAAATAGGTCCAAGATGACCTAGTCCTTGCTGTAAAACACAACAGCCACAAACAAGCCAGAAGACTTCTGATGGCCAACTCCCAGCAGCGAGGACCTGAAAGCTTTGCACAGGGCAGGAGAGGATTCAAGCCATCAGCCAAGTTACACAGATTAAATTTTTAGCTAATAGCATCACGATACCCGGTAGCATCACATACAGGGGCCTCCACCCTGCAAGGAGCAAGGGCCAGGAGCTGGGACAGCAGGGAGATGCTGCTGCTCAGGAAAATCCTGCCTCTCCAGCCCACGGTTTTCTTAGCTCTCATTGGGTGCCTGCAACACACTCCATTTCTGCACCAAAAAAAACCCCAAACCCAAAACACCAAAAGACACCACAGCCCATCCTTTAAGCCTGCACCATTGCACTGAACTCCAGCCTTCTGCAACTGGCACCATTTCTGGCCAATTTGCAGAGAACCAGCCCGGGATCACAGCAGCAAACCCAGCAAACCCCAGCACAGGCCAGCCAGGGCTGCCTGGGTGAAGCCCCCACAGAGCCAGGTCCTCTCCACGCAGCCCAGGCACCAGCTTACCTGCAGCTGGTCCCCACAGGGGCTTGGGTCCCAGCTCCTCCTCCACGGTGTCCCAAGAGCGCAGCAAGCAGCGCAGGGGAAGGGGTTGAGCCGTGCAAAAATGCATCTCCAAACTCTTCTTTCTGACTCAGGACTGTAAGAACTCCACTAGAAAGCCCATTTGGGGTTTTGTGTGCTTTGGCCCAGCTGGAGTCTCCTCTCTCCCCACCAGCAGCTCCACATCTACCCAGGCTACTCCAGGGCAGCTCCTCCTGCTACCAACCCTGCGAACACAGCAGAGAAACTACCCCCACCAGCAGTGTCACTAAATACCAGGTAGAAGGATTCATTCCCTTGTTCTTGGAGACCTGAGCCACGTGGAGCTGTTGATTTAATCACCACCCTTTCTCCTGACTAGTCTGAAACCCACCCCCAGGCTCAAGAGAAGACCAGAAAGTTGTTAATGGGATACAGGTGCCTCTCTCTGTCCTCTCCTGAGGTTCTCTTGGGAGCCAGTCCCTGCAGAGGAACATGGAACAAAGAACTTTAGGTTATAAAAGCCAAAGAGGAGCTTGGGCCCTGGCTGGGGGTGTGGGATTTACCCAGTGGCTGGAATTCTGAGGTGCCTTGGTCCTGCGAGCAGTGAGGTGCTGAACCAAGAGCATCCTGCAAAGACAGACCCGTCGGATGGAGAAGGGGCTGGAGAAAAAGTGCACGAAGAAGTTTTAAACAACCCCTGAGAAGCAACGCCACTGTCAACATTATTTATTGCAGAAAGTGGCATTAATATTACTACACTTATTAATACATAAAGCTGTAGCATCATTACTAAACCAGCTGCAAAACACTGCATTACTATTAATGCTGACATGAATGTATTAATAATACATTATTGCTGGGTTGTTCCGTGGCTTACGCTTCCCTGAAATAATTTTTTCACTCTAACTTTTGTTAGGTTTAATCAGTAATCAGGGGCCAATTTTCTTAAGACACCAGACAAAGAGCATTTGCCTAAAAAAGCTGGAAGCTTTAAAGACAGCTGGGAGATGCGCTGGTGGAGGGGGCCAAATCCTGATGCTCAGAGATGGGTTCTGCCATCAGAAAGGGCACGTGTCAGAGTGTGCTCGGCACAGCGGGGGCCCCAGTCTGCCCCCGGCACAGTGACACGGAGCCATGGCAGCCTGGCACCCAGGCTCCGTGAGAAGAGCATCAGAAATCCTGGCGCTGGGTCAGCGACATTCTGCTGGGCTTTCTCCCAAATCGCACTCATTCCTCACCCTGAAATCCTACCCTGTTTTGGCAGCAAATCTGCAAAAACGAGCAGGCACGGTTCCGCGTGCTTGTGCAGGAGGAAAGTCAGCGTGACAGGGAGTCAATGAGGCAGCGCCGGGCTCTCGAGGCGTCGCAAGATTTCTTTGCAAGCAAAGTCAGGCATGATTGAGTTCAAAGTTACCTAAGGAGGAACTCGCCCCTCGGAGCAGCACGAGCCATTCATCTTCCTGCCCTGGCCCAGGAGCAGAGCTGCTGAAGTCTGTTCACAACAGCCGAGCAGCAGCAGAGCAGCCACGTCGAACCCACCATGCTCCTCCTGGGTGGTCACCAAACCCCTCCGCACCGGCCGCAGTCCTCGGGGTTGACAGAAAACTCCCTGCGCGGTTGAGTCCTCACCCTAATTAGCCTCATCATCTCGGTCTCACTGCATTTAATACCTGAAAAGCAGGATTGCCACGGCCACGCTTGTGAAACGGCCTGCGCTGGCTGATGCTTCTCCTTTGGTGCCAGCTCCTGGAGTCAGGGGACGGTGCAGAAACCTCGGCTGGTTCTCCAGTGACGCTTATGTGTGTGGATGAAAGCACAGTCTGAAAGACAAGCAGAAGACAAGCATCAGTATTTCCTTTAACAGTCTTGTCAGTTATATCCCAACCTGTTGACTTATTTTGGGGCAGGGAGGGCTTGTAATTAGTATGGGCTGCTGGTCCTGGCGTGCCTCACTGGAGGTTACGGTGCAGAAAGGGAGCAGTCGGTGAAGGAAAAGGACTGTGCTGTGCAGGAGAAGGCACGTCTGAAGTGTTGATTTAGCTCATGTTCCCGAGTAAAACAGGTAACTTCTTGCTCCCCTCTCCTTGTCTTCTACTATTTAGAAAACATATTTTTAAAACAGATAAATACATAACGGAGAAACTTTTCATTTCCTCTGTGGTTAGGGACAAATATTTGCATTCACAGAGACTAGAATTTGATGTTCTGGAGAAGGGCAAACTTCTGCTGTCCAGAAAGGAGACAGTAATGCAAATTCCTGTCCACTTCTATGTCTCGTGAAAGTATCAGTGCCTTGATCTTGTTGCAGGAAGTCCTCCCATCAAACACCAAGGCAGGGAGCTGGAGCTGACCCTCTGCCTCCTGCACTGGTGGGATGGATGGATGGATGGATGGATGGACGGATGGATGGAGGGATGGATGGATGTTGGGATGGGGAGTTGGCAGCATTACCCTGCCGCCCAGCTCAGCCATCAGCCCAGCTCCTCCTGCTGCAAAGGCACCAAATCTCACTGGGTCATCCTGATCCCAGCATCACAAGGGAAAGCTCGAAACTCCTGAATCACTCAATAACTGTTCACCAATGTTGCTTCTTGCAAAATTGGGTGGGTATGAAAAATGCAGCCTTGGCAACTGCTGAGAGGGACCGACGGACTCCACCGAGTGCCAGGGCCCAGGGCTGCACCTCCACCACCGGCACCGGCTCCTCGGTGCAACGGGCTTCTCCCGGTGCCGGCTCCCCTTTCCTGCAGAGAGAAAATAGCACCTATTTAGTAAGTGCTTGAAAGATACATGGAGCAAACTCCAGCCAGTAAGAAAGCTAAGTCCTCAGATCTTAAATATAAATGATCCAAAAACCCCTAAAAAAATCCTGAAAAATTAAAGAAGAACCTGAAAGCACACAGCAGAGTTTTAACCTTGGTGCCACACGAAGAAATCTCTGTTGCTATTGATCCAGGTGGGAAACGCTCTGACGCGCTGCGGATGGACAGCGGGATGAAAGCTGAAGATAGAGGCAGAGATCGTGACCCCACGGCCTCCCACGCTTCATGAACGCCCAGCGAAAGCAAGCAGAGTGGGCAGTACTTTGAAATTCATTTTGGTCTCAAACAAGCCAGGACCCAGGGAGCTCCTTCCCACAGCTTCTTTGATTCCCAGGTTTTTTGCAGCTGGAGAGGGGGGAGAGGCAGAGGAAGAGCCCTGTGGCTGCTGCGGCGGGCAGAGCCTTCCTCCACCCGCCCAGGCGTGGAGGGACCCAGCTCCTGGCAGCTGGCCGAGTGGAGATACTGCAAGCTGCAAATAAAAACCTCGCTTATCTTGCTGGGGAGAAAGCGCTGGCTTTTAAATGCTGCACGCTCAAACAGCAAAGCCTCGCCTCAGCCTCTGAAGAGCTTCGCACAAAACACAGCCTCATTTTTTCGTAGAGTGTTCTTCCTCCCTCGCAATAAAAAACATCCACTATCAATATTCTTCCAGGATTTTCTTTCCTTAATGCACACACACGTTTTCCTCTTTCTTACCCTTCTGGAGCTGTGCCCTTGCCGAGGCTTTGGCCTTTTGGAGCCCTGTGGCAGAGACGGCCGCGCAGCGTGGCCAGGATCTGGGATCCCTTGGACCTGTGGAGACAGAAGCAAGCGCAGCTTTATTTGAACCGCTAATTGCCATCTTCCTGCCCGCTCGCAACTGCCCCACGCAACGACTGCTGGTCCTGGTGCTCCCTGAGGATCTGTAGTCACTGGACTAACAGGGCACTGGTGGGTCTGTAGCCTTGGGCTGCTGGTAGGACAGGGTCTAGTTGGCCTTCCTGCCACTAATTTACTGAGAACAAGTAAAACAATTTTGCCACACCTCTGCTCTTCCACCTGGATGTCAAAACCTTCTTTAACATTAGGTAGAATTAAGGCTCCTGGCTGCACAGGTCCAAAATGCATCTGCTGCCGGGAGTGGGCTCACCCAGGCAGGGCTCTGTGCTGGCCAACAGCCTCTGCAGAACATCAGCCCCCCTAAGATCCATCCCCAGCTCCAGCCCTTCAAGCCGCATTGGGATTTCAAAGCAGTTAATGGTGCAAAGCACTCAGGACAGCTCTGAGGTGTTTTGAAGACACAACATTTAAAGTAACTCAAGTTGGAACTCACACGGGATGAGTGGCAATTCCAGTGACAGCCCACAACCCACCACAGACAGTGGACGTCTTGAAAGGACAGTTTGACTGTGGCTGAGGGACACAGCGGGGACATGTGCTGTCTCCTCCCAGCCCAAGGGGCAGGAGTCACCATGCCATGAGCCATCTGCAATTTCTCTCCTTCCGAGAGCTGGAAAGCCTTGGTGGTATTGTCGCAAAGACTTCAGGGGAGAAAGAAATGCTGTAAAATCCTTGGGGTTAAGAAACCAACTTCCTTTCATAGCATCACAGGATGCTTTGGGTTGGAAAGGATGTTCTAAGGCCATCTAGTCCAACCCCCTCACAGTCAGTAGGGATGTCTCTAACTAGCTCAGGTTGCTCAGAGCCCCATCAAGCCTGACTTTGAACATCTCCAGGGATGGGGCCTCCACCACCTCTCTGGCCAGCTTGTTCCAGTGTTCCACCAGTGTTCCCCTTTCCAGCTCTATCGCTGAATACGAGGAGAATGCAGTCAGTAACGATTTACAGAAGTTTAGGGCGAGAAAGCACTAGATCTGAGAGTGGAAGGAAGGCTGGACCTGCAGCGAGCCCGTCCCCACCTCACAGGCACATCTGCAGCCTCTCTCCTCCCTGAAGAACACTCGGCGCTCTCTATTTTTATCCTCCTTTCAGTGCACATCCCTACCTGTGCCAGAACGGAAGAAAACGGAAAGAAAGCCTATCTCATGTTGAGAGTCAAAGGGAAGATAAAGCAAAGCCCCGTTTGCTCGGAGGCAGCTCTTCAGGATCTCAAAAGCTGTTTTTCCTCCGGTGCTGCCAGTCCGGAGTGGCACCGGGTGCAGCTCTGTCACCTCTTGCCCGGCCCAAAGGCAGTGATCCACCCCCGATCCACAGCCATCATCAGCCTCTTTTAAAGGTCAGGAGACAGGGTTTTGTCCAGTGTGCACATTGTCATCCTTGCCTTCTGCTTTCTCCTGCTTTCACTCCCTTCGTTCGGCCCTGGGCACGGGGAAGCGACTGCTCTGCGGGTTAGTGCCATGAACGGGCACCCAACCAGGGCTGTGGAGAAGAGGAGGGAGTGGAGGAAGAAGGGAAGATGTGCACATAAGCACAGTGTCCATCCAGGATCGAGTGTGCCCGTTTGGAACAACGCAGGTCACTGCTGATTAGAGTCTTCATACAACCCATTTTATAAAGTCCAGCATCTTCCAGGCTTCAACATGTACAGATACAGGTCATTCACTCCAGGTGAAATGTGCAGTAAAACATCTACATGAGAGTGGAGCTTTGAACTGAATATAGGGAAGACAAGCTGAGGAATCACACTTGGTGCTGCAGAGGAGGCTCCAGAGCCACCGTGCCCAGGAGAGCTCCAGGAGCTGGGCTCCTCACAGCCCAGGGGCCGCAGGCAGGGCTGGCCAGCTCTGTCCACAGCCCAGACCTCCACCCTGCCTGCAATGAAGCTCCGGCTGAGCTGGGGATAAGGGCTGACCCTCCCGCACTTGACTGAATTAAAGGCAGTATCTGAAAATGCCAAAACTTGCATCAAAATTAATGGGACTTTGATGCCAAAATACCTTTTGTGTATGTGGCCCTCTAGGTCTTTATCTCAATTCAATATTCTTTGGGAGGCAGTGCAGAGTGAAGGATAGGTTTTCACCAAAGATTTTGCTGACTAGAAGTCATGGGCTGTAGGTAAATCTCACCTGGTAATATCTTACCCGTCAGAGCCCTTTCAAAACCCTGGGTAGCACGAGCATCCATCAGGGCTGACACATTAATTCAAACAGCGTTATTTTCACATCATTTAAGGGCCTCTCTTCCCACTTTTGTTTTGCAGATGAAAATATTTTGGAGGCATAACACAACTGCCATCCTCACCCTCGCTGCCGCGGTCCGCAGGGACTATTTGCATTCCAGTCAGAATTAAGCATTCGAAGGGGTTTAGATTTAATCCCACTCAAATATGCATTTTGCTTAGGATAAAAGAAAAAAGTAGCGCTTTCTGGCTGAAACAAATCAAGCCCAGGTGATGGTGACGGCGGCAGGGGCTGCTTTACACCTCATTGCATATGCAGGGAATAAAGATAAATCATGGGAGCCGGGAGCAGAATGAGGCTCCAGTTACAAGTAACGCAGCCTCGGCCGAAGCTGCCAGAGCAGGATTAACGCATCCATTTAAAAGAGATCACAGCGTGTGTGTTCGGACAGCCCCGTGTCACCACGGAGGAGCAGGGGCAGGGAAGAGGCAGCATCTGCTCCCCACTAGCAGGAGATTTGCTCTGGAGGCACGTTAGACCTAGAAGAAAACCAGTGGCTCACGTGGGCCCCAAGCATCCTGGGTCCCAGCAAGGTTTGTGGCCCTGTGCTGGTGACAGAGGACTATCTGCATGTCTTGGCTCTCTCACGGTGGCATAAATGATGCTGAGACTTGGGGCAGGGGTGAGCAGAGCTGGAGAGGCTGGTGCCCAGCCTGCCTGCAGCACGCCCAGGCAACTGAGCTCTCTGGAAGAGATGGTTCTTGGCCGCTGCTGCTGCTGCAAGGCTGTGTCCCAGAGAGCCCTCCTCACAAAGCCCTGCCCGCCAGGACACGGAACTGGCCCCCCTAGAATTAGATCTCAAAAAAGCGGCATCACAAAGACCCAGCTGCCAGCCGCGGCGCGGGGAGCGGATGCTGACTGAAGTGACTCACTCATCCATTCAAGAGCCCAGCAGCTCGCCCTCAGCAAGGAGCTCAACTCCACGGACTCTGGAAACCAAACTGGCTGCATCCTTGCTGGCCAAAATCCTGCTTCCCCATTGAAACCATCTGGAGCAGCAGCTGCCTCCTCTCCAGAGCCCCGCGCACCGAGGCCAGCCTTGCTCAGGACCCAACGGTAGCTGCAAGACGTGCTGGGAACCCGTCAGCCTTCAAAGGCCACCGGAAGACCTCAGGTCCAGTAAAAAGCTTATTCCAAACCTCCCCTCACTTTCTGCGCTTTGTCTGAGCCATATCCCTCTCCTCCTGTGAGGTTTAATTCAGTTTGCCTCAGTTTCAGCCAGATTTGGAACAACCTAAAACCCACCATGTCTTTGAGGATCTCCTTCCCTTTTTCCCAGCTTCAGGCAGAGACACCAAATAGGTCCCAGATGAAAATTCAGGGGTGGACCATTGTTGTGGTTTAAGCTCAAACTACCACAAAAGGCTGCTTCCCTTACGAGAAGAAGACATGGGGCTCCAACAGGCATGGACTGAGGTCTTCTCATTCTCTGTCTCCTGCTGAAGCTCGGAAATACGCTGCTCTGGAGCTGCTGCATCCCACCCAAGCACAGTGAGAGACAGAGACACCAACACGGGCTTCCCAGCCAGCAAGACAGTCTGATACAGCTTGTTTATGACAGGCAGAAAAGTCAAATTACTGCAAATGTAATCTGGAAGTTAAAAAATGGGGACGTGTTAAATGAAAAATTAAGCATTTATTTCTGTAACATTGATTTTTTCATCAGTTTAAAAAATGTTCATTTTGAACACTTTTTTTTTCCCAGCAGGGGAAAAAAAGGGCAGTATATAATAAACATTTCCCTGTTAAAAAAGTTGATTTTGATGCAGCTCCGTATTTCATTTGTTCAGCAGCAATGGCTCCACCATATATTTGGATTAACATTTACGGAAAAATAGTTTGCTGAGTTTTTTCTACTCCCCTGAAGGACTCGGGTCACATCCACTCAGTTAGACCAACTCAGGGGTTGGGCTCTTCTCTCAAGGAACAAGTGAAAGGACAAGAGGAAGCGACCTCAAGTTGCACCAGGGGAGGTTGAGGTTGGCCATGAGGAAGAATTTCTTGTTGGGAAGGGCTGTGAAGGGCTGTTTGAGGCTGGGCAGGGCAGTGGTGGAGTCCCCATCCCTGGAGGGGTTTCCAAGCCGTGGACATGTGGTGCTGAGGGCCAGGGGTTAGTGGTGTCCTGGCAGTGCTGGGGGCATGGTTGGACTCCATGATCCTAAAGGTCTCTTCCAACCCAAACGATTCCATGATTCTCTGATCTCAGGAGCTGCTGCAGTCATATATCCCCCACACTGGGCTCAGGCAACTGTCTGCTCCAGCAGTGCTTGCTTTCTGTCTGGGTTTAGCACTTTTATTGTGGCCATATAAGGGCAAAATTTATTTCTCCCTATGATGCAAGATTGAGAAAAGGTATCTCCAATCACTCGCATCACTCCTAGGCAGTTAATTAACTGCATGAATTGGGCTGAAACCTGCGAATTTTCAAACAAATGGGGACTGCAGATTTGTTTCCCAGCTCAGTGGAGCGTGATGCTGCCGAGGAGGGAAGATGCTGAAGGATTTAGAGGGGGATGGCAACGAACTAGGCTCAGCCTGGCTTGCAGAGCGGGTTCCACGCTCACCGTCAGCCCCGTATGTTGGGAAACCATTGTCCTACCTGCGCCCCTTGGGCTTTGGAGACCCAGGCAGCATGATGGGAACGTGACTTGACTCTCACTGGACATGTAATGAACATGGCATGGCTGGTGCATCACGTGCAGCAGATGGTTCGGTAAACTGAGGCTCTGGACTAGGTCTCCAGGGACTGTAAAGTAAGTCCAAGCTGACCTGCTCGGCTGGAGGGTGAGGACAAACACATTCACAGAACAAGATCACTGAATCATTCTGGTTGAAAAAGACCTTTAAGCTCATTGAGTCCAACTGTTAACCCAGCGCTGCCAGGGCACCACTAACCCCTGGCCCTCAGCACCACATCTCCACAGCTTGGAAACCCCTCCAGG
>JAVSBS010005792.1:0-10383 GCA_033124195.1 Coracias cyanogaster | reverse complement strand
CCGCTCCCCGCTGCACCTGCCCCCCGAGCCCGGCACCCCGGCGGGCAGGGCCGGCCGCGGATCCCCCCCTCGGTCGCCGGGGGACCGGCGGGGCAGCAGCCCCTCCGGCAGCCGGCCTGGCAGCGGCGAGCCTCCCTCCGCTCCGTCCCTCCACAGCCGCTCCTTACCCCGCGGGCGCCTGCCCCGGCGGCCGCCCGCTCATCCATCTTGCTCCGCTTCCCTCCGAGGTGACAAAGCCGGCATGGCAATGAGAGACACCGGGGAGCTCTGGGAAGTGCCTACCCCAGATTCAGCGGTTAACTTTCATCAGGCGGCTGCAACTACGGCACCCGGCATCCCCCGCTGGGCCAGCGCCTGCAAAGGCGGCCGGGAAGCGTAGTCCTCCCGCCCCGCCGCCGCCTCACCGCCCGCCGGCGGGATCTCCGGCCAGGCCCGGCCCGCCTGGCCTCAGTGCCCGGAGCGGGAACGCAGCCCTCGCTGTGCCGCCCTGGGTGGGAAGGGAGCTGCCTCTGTAACCTCCTCTAGGTTTCCACGTCTTGGCCGATAGAGGAGGGGTGGTCCAGGGAGCTGCCTCATGGAGGCAGCTCCTCTCCAGCAGGTCTGGGACTTAGAGGCGTCTGAGGGTTAAAAGTGCAAAAGTCCTCAGTGAAGCACCACCTGAGCTGTGAGGCACACCAAGGCAGCAAGCGTCAAGGGGAACGCACAGAAAAAGAGGAGACGGAGACATTCATCCTTCAAAGAGAAGGGGATGCCTTTCCCAGCGTCATGGCGGCACTCACAAAATGGCCGCTGCCCAGAGAAGGCCCCATTCCTTGGAAAAGCAGAGCCACAGCAAGGAGCTTTGACGTTTTAGCAGTTATAAAGGTATGTTCGCTGAAGCTGGGCCTCCTTACCAGCCAGATCTGCAATTAAGGATCTCCTTGGGCCCTCTCTGTCACATCAGGGCTGATCTCCCCACATATTGAGAAAAATGTCTCCCCACAAGAGTTGTGAAGGGCTGTGCCAGGCTGGGCAGGGCAGTGGTGGAGTCCCCATCCCTGGAGGGGTTTCCAGGCCGTGGAGATGTGGTGCTGAGGGCCAGGGGTTAGTGGTGCCCTGGCCGTGCTGGGGAATGGCTGGACTCGATGAGCTTAAAGGTCTCTTCCAATCAAAATGATTCTACGATAAGCAGGACGAGTTTGCCTCTGCGCAGATCTACCATTTGTCATGGAGCGTTCTCCTTCAAACAGACACAAGCAGCTTGACACGGGCCCTGTCCCTCTGCTCACCGCTTGGTGACCAGGCACAATCTACAGCTGCCCTGATCGCACCCCGCTACAACGACCACCCAGACAAAACTCATCTGTCCGCTCATTATAAAATTAACTTAAGCATAAAATAAAGGCTATCAAGCTGAACTGTTGGACAAATAGGAGAGATGAAATGAAGACACAGCCGATGCTTTGGGGCATGCAGCTCTGGCCTGGAAGATGGGATGTTTTGTGCCGCTTGTGCCTCAGTTTCCCCTTGGCCATGAACCCCAAGGACTGCCAACCCGAGGCCATTCCCAAAGGCTGGAGACGTTGGAGGGCCCCTTTGCAGGAGTGACTCCCAGTTCAGCTCAGGGCTGTGCAACGTGCGTTAGGCAGCGCAGGAATGTTCTCCCTCGCTGGTGAAGGTGGTTCTGCTGCATGATGACCGTGGCTTTCACAGCTGCCTCTCCTTGGAAGGGCACATGCATCACTGCTCAACAAATACATGCTTGCAAACAGACATTTTGCTGAGTTTTTTTGGCTTATACATTATCACTTAATACAAAACATTCTTTTGTCCTAAGAACCAGAAAGGAGCTCTCGGATCCACTCACTTTCCCATCCCTTTGTGTGATAAATCATGGCAGCATTATTCTGGCCTCAAACATTTGCAATGAGAGGGGATATCAAAGTGGGTTTGGTTTCCTGTGAGAGCTTTTAAACGCCTTGTGGTTTCTCAGCACATTTTCTTCTCTTTGTGTGGTGCATCTACCTCCCTCCTCTTCTTTTCTTCTCTCCAGGAAGGCTGAGATTTCTTTTTAAGCAAAGAAAAAAGATTCTTCTTTTTCTTCTTCGTTCTGCTTCTACTTCTTAAACAATTCCTCCTTCTTCTCCCGGGCCCCTGCTGCCCTCTCCTCGAGGATGTATGAGGGGTGAGACTCCTGAAGCTCCAGGGACAGCAGGAATCCTTCCCAGGGGCTGTGGCTGGCAGCAGGTTGGAGGCAGGGCTGGCACAGAGGTGAGCAACTCAACCCAGCACGGGGGCATCCACGGGCAGAAACCGGGGAAACCAGCTGGGCTGCCACGGCAGGAGTTCCCTGGCTCTGTGCTCCCAGCAAAAGAGCTGAAGCTCCCAGGTTAGTCTGTCCTGGTCCTGCCTGTGTGTTGCTGCCCAACGGCATCCTCAGCCATGCAGGAGGGGACCGCAAGAGCTGCCCCTCGGGTTTGGTCTCTCTCCAGAGCCGTGCCGCAGCGTGGGTGCTGGCTGGGTGCTGCGTCACCGATCACAGCAAGGCTACGTTCTCTGCCAGCTACTACAAAGCCATTAAGAAATCATTTCCAAGATCATCGTGTCATCAGCATCTCGTGCTTGGTAACCCCAGCGGCAAATGGAGGTTCAGGGCATTGCCTCAAGTCAGGCTGATTTACTCTGACAGTGATCAAATGATCTTAATGATTTGTCAGGCAGCCGTCACATCCAAATCTGTTTATGATGAAGACCAGGAAGCAGAAGCAATTCATTTGGTTTGATTACCATCAGGATGGGCCTGGACACCCCAGCATCACTAAAAGAAGAAAAGGCATCTCAGAGAAGCTAGAGCTGTTTGATTACAACAGGCACCATGAGCAGCACAGCAAAAGACTTTCAAAGTGCATAAATCAAAAACTACAGCAGCGTGAAATTTGACCAAAGCAAGCCAAATTAGGTGTCCAAAGCCCTGGGCACCAGGGTTTTCCTTTAATAGCTTTGGTGACCTTTAGGGGTGGGTAACCTCTCGGCATGAAATGAGAGCGTCTCTGCATGGCTTATCTGTAGATAAGCTGCACGTGTAAGCGGCTGGGAAAAAGGGAATGAGGGGCTGCTAGAAATAGGAATCGCACCTTGAATCAAAACACCTAGGAGAAGTGGAGTGCCAGCTGCAAAAGCTGATGGCCTTCAACTCACCTTGCAGGTCCTGTGGACCTTGGGAAGTCCAGAGTGAAGGAGGAAGAGGATGGCAGCAGAGTAGAGGTCCCTGATGGCCTGTACCAAAGGTGCCAAGGTCCAGCTCTGCTCCTGGTCCCAGTGCCCTGGGAATCACGCAACCCCACTTACCAAAGCCTCGCTGCTCGGTCATTTCCAGCCTGGCACTGTCACACAGACACATCAGACATTGCAGAAGTAGTTCTGGTGTCACGTCCCCGTGACCAACACCCTCTCTAACAAAGCGGCACGTCCCGAGGAGGCTCGGCTTTGCTGGAGCGCTCCCAGCCACCTCTCTACGAGAGCTAAAGCGGTTTGCAAATCCGCACCTCATCTTCTATTCCATTTAAATGATCTACCATCTTTAGCAGGGCTGAGCCTCTCCAGAGCCTGTATCCAAGGCAACAAGAGCTACCAGGGAAAAAATGGATCCAAGAAGTTATTAAAATCACAATATCCTTTCTGAGCAAGGCAGAGATAATGAGCGCGTGTTACGCTGGTTCCCTGCACCATGGGCTGGCTACAAGCCACCTGCTGGGTGAAGCTCCCTGGCTGGATACCAAACACCAGCTTTGTGGAGGCATTTAAGGTCCTAAAGATACTGTGCAGCACCTCCAACCCTCCAAACCTCAGCCCAAACCCATAAAAAGCCAGAATTTATTCACTACCTCTGGAATCAGCCTCCGGCACAAGACAGCAGCATTTCTAAGCATCGGGAAGGGGCCTGTATTTCAAATTTACGAATATTTGGGGAGTTTCAAGATGTTGAGGAATCAGGACTTTTGCAAAGAGGAAAATGTGAAACGCTGCCCTGGCTTCCACACAGTGCTCGTAGCATCCCAGGACCCACGTGCCATGGATGAGGCTGGACCCCAGGATTGCTCCTGGGTCCATCCCTTGGTGTGTTCTTCCCTTTTCCATGCAAAGGCAAGAGCTGGTGAGCCCAGACCTGGAGGCACTGATGGCCGTGACGCTTCTGCATTGGGCAATGCCCTGAGCACCCCCAGAAACAAGAACCAAAAGCGGTTGTTTTGCATGAAATCAGTGCCGGGGTGTTAGAGGTGAGGGGCCGTGGCGGGCAGCCACCGACCGCTCTCCCTGCTTTGCATACGAGGCTCCACGCTGCTGCTGCTGCTGCAGTAATGAATCACTTCTGTGTGTGTCGCTAAGCGCTTTATAAATCCCAGGATTAGGAGAACATGTCAAAACGCTCACGCTCTGCGTGCGCTTGGCATGAGACGAAGCCTCCTGGAGTCAGGCTGAGAAAAAGACCGTGGTGTAATTTGTTTTGATGTCTCAGGACCCCAGATCCTCCGGTTCCGTCGCAGGACGAGCTCCCACTGCTCTTACAGCGAAGGACAGCTTTGCCTTGCGAGCTCCAAGGCAAAACCTGGGATTATCTTCCCCTCTGCCTCCCCAGAGCAACGCACAATGTTAAAGATTCGATTTGCAAAGAGATTGTGCAAATGCTTCTCTTCATCCGAGCGCCTGCTTCATCTGCCCAAAGATTTTGCAGCAAAATGCTGATCTCTCCTGGGATTTATACCGAAACCAAAGGAATCGGCCGAGCATTGGTTCCATAAACTGCATCAGTTCCATAAATTGCATCCGTATCTGCCCCCAAAAGGGAGCGGATTCTCTCCAAAGCGAGCCCATGAGCAGCAGGCAGCCAGAGAACTGAGGTGATCATTGGAGAGGCTGCCGGTGATTTCAGCAAACCCCCAGCAAGCCCTGGTGAACCAGGTCTGAATTTCCAAGAACTGAGAGATTTTTGTGGATGTCGAATTTGGTCACAAATATTTATAGAGTCGCAGTGAGCGGGTTCCAAACAGATCCAGGTGGCATCAACGTGCAAATGCAGGCTGACATCTAAACCACCTCCTTGGCCACCACTGCTCCACCACAACCATCCCCACCAAAACCACCCCTGGCCGTGCCTGCGCCGCGGTGCTGGGTGTTGGTCCCACGGCACAGCCCTGCCTACGCCGGGACGGCTCCGCATCGGGAACCGGAGCAGTTTGTACCAGCACAGAGCACCCATGGACCAGGACAGCTGCCTCTGTACAGTGTCTGTCTTGTCTAATTACGGCAGCCAAACAACTGAAACATTTTATGACATTCCTCAGCTTGTAAAATTGTGCCAGTGTCGCTTTTAAAAGGACGATGAATCGAAATTCACGGCCTCAATCACTGAATCATTAATTCAGAGGTTTTTAGTGTATTTTTCAAATGAAATGTTCGGCAAAGACTATTTATTCATTCTTCACTGCTTTCTAGCTGTAAAAATAATCAAATTAAACTTCACTTTCAAATTCAAACAAGACTTTAGAGGTAGAGGCAGTCAAAACAAGCACAGGAGAACGGCAGAAAACGTTCATGACATTTGCCCATCCATTGCAGATCAAAGCTCAAGGCTTTGATCACTGGTTTCGTTTGGCAGATGCTGGTTGAATAACAGGAGCAAAAACCCTCATTAGAAACGTTTGACCTTTTTTCTTGGTTTTCCTTCTCCCCAAAATCAACATTTTGATGGAAATACTCCTCAGGCAAGGAATAAACCGGGTGTCGGGTTGGCTTTCTTTGTGTATTTCAGCTCTAAACAGCCCCTTTAGCTACGGACATGTCACCGCAGCCACGGCGGGACCCGCGTCGCGGCAGGACCCGGCTCGGCAGAGCCACGCACCAGCGCAACAAAGAGATGATCACAGCAACGCCCCAAAGGCCCAAACCTGTAGTCGTTTGTTTTCCTTTCATCCTCCCTGAGTTAAAATATCGGTGAGGTTTCCCTAAACTGCAGGCCTGGAGCACTCCTGTGCGCTGGGTTAAACGCCCGCGTGCTGCTCGGAGCCAGGCTTGGGGCTTCACCTCCGGCCCCGCCGTCCGCACCGCGCTGCCCCTGGGCTTTCTCCTTCCCCCGGTGCCCAGCACCCCGGGTCACACTCTGCGCTCCTCTGGCACATGGAGCATCCCTCCCAGGGTGTCCCCAGCCATGTCCTGGGCAGGTCAGGGCAGTGACAGGGGGGGAATCTGGCAAAGCAGGAGGTAAAGGCAAACCTGTGGCAATCGAGGGCATCTTCCAAGAAGCCCCTTGTGCTGAGAAAGATGGCCGGCAGAGACTTGGAGATGATTCAGACAGAACAAAAGTTGGCCCTGTGCACATCCCTGGCGTCGGCTCTGATTTCCCTGCGGTGTTTGCAGCTCTGGGCTGGGAAGAGGAACGAAGGCAGGCAGTGCTTTGTGAGCAAAGCGATGCAGAGCCCCCCAGCACGGCATCACCCTGCTGCCCCTGCTCCTGCCTGCCCAGCCTCTCCTGCAGGGCCAGGCTGGTGATGGGGCCCCACTGACGCAGCGTTTCCAACCTCTAGATCTCATCTCAAAGCCCGACTCGACGCTGAGTTTACTGGGAAGCAAAGAAAGAGGAGCAAAGTGAGGCGGTGACAGGTCCATGAGCTGCCCTCGCTTCGCCCCTGCACGGGCAAGCAGCGTTTGCTGCCCAGGCTTTGCAGAGGGGGTGTGCGGATTTGGGGTGCTCAGCGACGTGTCTATGATTGAATTTCCTCTGCCCTCCGACGCCGACAAGGCTCGCAAGGAACCAGGAGAGATCTCCTCTGCAAGAGGCAGCAGGGAGATGGTCGTTTTCCTTTTCTTAGAGAGATGTAAATAAGGAAAGCAGCAGCAATCAGGCTGCCGTCCCTAGGACAGCAGCGCTGGAGCTTATTCTCTTCACCGTGGAGGTTTGATGAAGGCAAACTTTCCTGACTCACTGCAGCACATGCAGAAAGAACAGGTTTCTATGGAAACAGGGATCTTTTGCATGTCCAGCATGCGGTCAGAGATGGGGAAAGGTTGTGAAGACAGAGCCTGCCTTCCTCCATGGCTGCTGCCGCCCTCCCTCCATCCCAGGCGGGCACGGAGCATCCCCAACACACACCATCGCATCCCAGTTGGGCAGCATTGCTGTGGAGAGGAGGACTGGTGCAGCTGTAGCATCTAACCACCGAGAGACAGCTTCTGTGCGGTGCTGGGGTGCTTGTTTTGGTCTGGAGAACTCGGAGAGGGGCAGTTTTCATCTCTGCATCACCTGTGAAGTTTAGGGGTCACAGCATCCCCCCCAAAGAGTGACAGGGACAAGCACGAGGAGGTGAATAATCCAGGCAGGCCTTGCTTCCTCATTCTCTGTCTTGCCTAGCCAGAGCAAACCGCCCCAAACCAGGAGCTGGTCCCCAAAGCTTATCCCCTCTCTAGCCAGGAACAGGAAGCAGGTGCCTTCTACTGGTCCAGGACTGAGATGTAGGAAGCCACCACACTTACCACTCAGCCACTCAAAGGCTGAGCCACAGAGGAACCTACCACCATGGAGATGCCAATAAACTCGCGAGAAGAAAGCCCCTGCTCCACCACGCCCAGGGGCCCTCTCCCGAGCTGTGTCCCGCGGTGCCCGTGACGTGCTTCAGCCACACATGGGGCCCAGGTTGTCTCTCTCCCCACCTTTCAGGGCCCCCTCCTTGCAGCTGCCACCCCAGGCAGGTACCACCAGCCCAATGCCGCTCTGCCTGCGGCGGGGCTGCGGCAGATGGAATCTGTGCTCTCGAACGCTGTGAGATTCCTGGCTGGAAGCTGCGCGTGGCTCCGAACCCGCCTGCATCTGCAGCTATACATTTGCAGACGCTGCCTGCGCCTCTAATTAATTAATGTTTGTACAGCGCTTTTAAGATAAAGTGGCATATAAGTACCAACTATCATTATTATTAGACCCATTCTGATTCAAACCCATCAAAAGCCAGGAAATTGAGGGTTTAAGAGCCTGGCAGCCTGGTCACGCCGCCCTGCTAAAGCTCCTGGCTTTATGCTCTGCGTTTTACTCAGTGGAGTAAGTTAAGTCACAAGCGCCAGCTGGGGATTTGCAGAATTAGCCCAGAATTTACTGGCTTTGGTACCTTGAAGGGAGAAATCTCTCACAAAAGGGACCTTTGTGGGGCCGGTGTCAGCAGTGCTCCAGCCAGCGCTGCCTCGCTGGCCGGGGGGACAGTCGGCTTCTCCACTGTGCCTTCCCCGGCCGCCCTCGAAATCAGAGCTGTTTTTTCCCCTCTATGTTCCCATCATCAGCACTGAAAACCCTGGTGGCAAAACTACTCATTTTAGCCGGGTTCATTCTAAATGTCAACCTCTTAAGAGTTGGGGAGGGCTAATTAGTAAAGGGGGAAGGGGAATGAGGGCGTCGGGAGCTTTAATTTCACTCAGCGCAGCCAACCCTGAAGAGAATTCAGAGCTCGCTACCAGCTCCACGCCTCTAATTTGACTCCAAACGCTCGTCAACAACACTAACGAAGGGCAAGAAGTCGCAGCTAATGGCAGGCAGGCTCCTGTCTTGGGGCAAGGTGCTAAGTGGGGGCTAAAGGGGAGAGGCTGTGGGTGAACAACCCCCTGCCCAACATCTCCCCATCCCCGGCAGCTGGTCCCTGGGGCTGCAGAGAGGGGCTCAGCACCCACCCAAGCATGGCACGACTCATGGGGCACAGCAAAGGAGGTGTTGGAAATGTTGTGTAACTGCTCTCGCAGTCAACCAAGTATCATGACAAAGAAATGAGAAAGAAGGAAACAGGGAGTGAAGAGAGAGAAAGGAGGAGTGAGAAAGCAGAGGCTGCTGCGTCCTTCCCCAGGCCACGGCCGGCAGAGAGGTCCTCACCTCGTGCCTCACATGCTGCTTCCACCTGGTCAGCAGCAAACAGAGAATAATTTGTTCCTTTTGCTGCCACAACTGAGTTTTTCCTTTTTCAATTTTTTTAGGTTTTTTCATTTTTGTTCTGGATTGGACCTTCTCCCCTCCCAGCTTACAGACTCCAGGTCTGGAGCCACATCTCCTCAGACAGATGCAACAAGTCCTGCTGATGACCCCTGCAACCCCCTTCTCCATCTCTCCCATTTCGCAAGATGTTTCCAACCTCAAGACATTCAACCTCTAGCAGCACTGCGCGTGTGGGATTGCAAATGCACTGGTGGTTTGCTGACAAAGTCGGCATTACGGTTTGGGCTAGGTCACTTGAATGCCCCTATTCATTATTTTAACCCTTCTGTGATGGACGTTCTCGTACCCAGGTGCTTTTCCCCAGCGCAGAGCGTCTCTGCTGGGCTCTGGGAAAGGCTTCAAAGCCACGTGTGATGTGCACGGAGCCCAGCCAGGACCAGGGCTCTGCGCGGGCTCCTCACCTCTCCGCCGTGCTGAGGCAGGAGGCCGGATCCTGCCGACACATCTGCCCGGCCAACCTTTCATCTGCAGGGGGAGGACGTGGTTTCAGACGCTGCCTGTGAAAACTGTTATGAAATATCAATGATATAATTTTATCTACCTGCAGAACTGGCAGGCATATTTCAACAGTGGTATATTATCAATTATAAGCCTAACAGAGCATGTTCTCCCTTCTGATTGTTGGAAAAACCACTTGTTAAGAGCTGGTAAAGACCACAGCTGTCTTCTTCGTATAGACAGCCCTGCAAGAGATGTGAAGCTGCTGTGCGACAATGCTTTTTCCTTTTCTTTTTTTTTTTTTTTATCTCCGGTATAATAGAAGAGAACTGAATAAGGTGATTTCTATGGTGTCGTTACACCGACAATGTTTCACAAAGCAGTGAGTTAGACACTGGCAGTGTGATGACAATGTTAATCCAACACCGCGGGGCTGTGGGCGTGGGTTCGGCTCGTGCACATCCGACGGGAAGAGCCGAGCCAGCCCCACGGCAGGACCTTCCTCTCCGCCCCGCCACCACTTTGTGTCTGGGGAAAGGAGGATTTTGGCCACACCAGCTAAGAAAAACTTGTTTCCAGGAGCTACCTAAGAAGCCATACCCCAGTTCCCTGTGTCATCGGGCTGGGGCCTGATCCCCATTTAAGAGAGACGTTGAGGTGCTGGAGCTGGTCCAGAGAAGGGCAACCGAGCTGGTGAGGGCTCTGGAGGATATGTCATATGAGGAGCTGCTGAGGGAACTGGGACTGTTTAGTCTAGAGAAGAGAAGGCTGAGGGGAGACCTTCTTGCTCTCTACAACTACCTGAAAGGAGGTTGTAGCGAGGTGGGTGTTGGTCTCTTCTCCCAAGGAAGAAGAGATAGGACAAGAGGAAATGGCCCTAAGTTGTGCCAGGGGAGGTTTAGACTGGATATTAGGAAAAAGTTATTTACTGAAAGAGTGGTTAG
>JAVSBS010005791.1:42969-59008 GCA_033124195.1 Coracias cyanogaster | reverse complement strand
AGTGGGAGGTGTCCCTGCCATGGCAGGGGGTTGGAACTAGATGATCTTTGAGGTCCCTTCCAACCCAAACCATTCTACAAGTCTATGATCTCCCCAGGGCATGGAGCGAAACAAGCCCTGTGGCTGCCAGGGAGCCATGAGTGTCCTGATGCTCTGAGAGGATGATCCCCTGGGATAGAGATCTTCCTGCTTTAATTTTCCTCCTAGTCTGATGGCTTTTGGGTTGTGGGTGAGAAGAGTCACAGAGCTCAAGATAGTGAGGCTGGGTCCTGGCTGTAGTTGGGTGATATTTGCTTGGGGATGCTGGTGCCCGTCCCCTCGTGGGGATGCTGGTATGTTTGACAGTCCCCCATGCAGGGATGCTGGGACTTGTCCCTGTGCAGGGATTCTGATGTGTTTGATAGTCCCCCATGCAGGGATGCCAGTTCCCACCCCTGTGCAGTGATGCTGGTACCAGTCCCCATGCGGGGATGCTGGTATGTTTGACGGCCCCTCCACAGGGATGCTGCTACCCATCCTCATGCAGGCCTACTGGTACATTTGACAGCCCTGCCATGGGAGTGCTGGTATCCGTTCCCCCCCAGGGATGTTGGTACATTTGGCAGTGTGTTGACCACCCACCCACAGAGGTCTCTCTTCTTTCTTCCCCTCTCAACCCTCCCTGGCTGGGCAAAACATCTCCCTCTTTCTTTTTGTCTCTTCCTCTCATGCTTTCAGCTGTTGATCACTAAAGCGAATGACTCTGGGTGGAAAAAAGAGGCCTCAGATGCAGTGGAACACCTTCCTCTTGCATTGGTCGTTTGTTCCTCGCCTGCTTCCAGGAGCTATATCTGAGAGCTAGTTGAGGTGGTTTTTATTTTCTCTCTACTATAATAAGTTTTTCTTCAACAGCAGAGACTGGAAGCCCTGAATAGCTCTCAACAAATAACACACAACGTGTCAGGAAGGAGTATTTCCACCGGAAGGCTAAAGCTGCTTTGAATCTTTGCTATTGTAGAAAGCCGGAGCAGAAACCTCCTTCCTGCCTGGATATCGGAGATTTGCTGAGAGCTGCCCAAGCTGAGGGAAACAACAGGGCGTGAAATAAATATCGGCATTTCTCCCCTCGGGGACTTCCCGGTGCTGTCCGCAGTTCAGACCCGCAGGTGAACGCTGTGGAATGGCCTGCGAGTGAGAAGATGCTCAGCAGTGCTGGATTATAGTGTTGGTTTTTTTCTTTTTCTTAATGGAAAAAGCCGTGTTCGTATGAAACCAATCGGTTTCTGCGGTCCTTAAGGGAAGGAGCATCCCAGAGGCACCGGTAAAAGCTTATTGCTTTATGCTCGGCGCTGCAAAAAAAGGCTTATGAAATTAAAAATAGCGTGTAGAGGGTACGTGGGGGTCTTTAGACCATGTGCCTCATCTTGCAAGAGCCTTGTGTTGGTGGACTCTGGAGCGGCAGTGAGGACCAGGAGAGGGAGACGTGCAGGAGCTGAGCCCCCAGAACTCGTGACACGTGTAGGAAGCGGGTCTTGAGCTTGTTCAGAGCAAGTTGCAGCAGGCGTGAGATTAAACCCAACTGATGCTCTGAGCCCACCGGTCCCTTCCCGTAGGTATCGACACCAGCAGCTCTTTGGAGGAGTGAGCAGCCATCGCTCCCCCCAGGAGCTGCCATTTTGGGTGTGAAAACCTGGGGATGTGTCAAAAGTGGGACTCCCAACTTATTGCTGCTCCTCATGGTGGGGTGGGCTGCACCGAGGGGGCCGAGCTGAGCCCGTCACAGCCCCCAAACGTGCCCACATCCCGCTGGGACTGCGGGAAAGTAGGTCGTGGCCGTGCTGGCGTGGCGGGCTCCGTCCTACATATGTAAATCGGGGCTATTTCTGGCCACCCGCATGACTGCGGGCTCAGGCGGCTCTGAGCAATATCCCACTCACCATCCCCTCCGTGGGGCCCTGCGGGTGGGTCTGATCCTGCTCCCACCTCTGGCGTCAGCAGCGGATGCTCTCAGGGCTGCGGCTTTGGGATGAAGTTTTGGGATGGCTCCTGGTCCAAGCGGGAAGGGAAGGGGCGATGAAACCCCTCTCCCCGCCGCAGGGATGGTGCTGAGCTCCCCGCCTCCAGCCCTGCCTGTGCTGGGCACTTCTGGCAGCACTCCCTGGTGGATCCCACCCCAGCTCCCTGCTTCCCAATGTTTTGGCGTGGTTTTGATTCCTCTTAGCGATAGGGCGGAAAAATCCCTTTAAATCTGTGTTTGCAAAGCCTGAAGCTCATCTAGGGGGGACCTGGGACATCGCTCTCCTCTCTCCAGCCCCACCGAGGGGCTGGGTGTCCCTCCAATGCTTCCCCTTTAACCCAGCGCAGGATTACTCTGGCTAATCTCCTTCAGGCTGGAGGCCCTCTGAAAATTGCAGCACGTTTGCATTTGGCGAGCAAAGCATCTTAATCAACATCCATTACAATTTCCATGACAACTCCGGGGAAGGTGGGCACAAACTCTTTCCCCTCGACTACATGCAAGCTTGCAAACCCTGGTCAGCAAAGCACCACCCCTGATTAATTAATCCTCATTAAACGCCATAAGGAAAAGGACTGGGGAAAAGGCTCCTTCATTTTTGCCCCAGTGGTTTGGGGAATCTGTTGTTGGGGAGCAGGGGGGTCGATGTTAATCTCCAGCTTCATGCAAGAGGCTCTACCATATTCCTGATTAATCATTATTAGGAGGTTCATTAGCTGTGGCTCAGCACGACAACAGCCTGGGAGGGGCACCAGGGCTGCGATAACTGGAGTGTAACGGTTTTAGGAGTATTGTGGAGTCACGACAGCAAGAGCTGCTCGCCTTCCTGTGCCACTGGGACGTGGCACGAATGAAGCATCCCCACAACCCCGCTGGGTTTTGATGCGTGTATTGGCATTTTTGTTGTTGCTGCGCAACCTGGATGCTTCCTGCATCCCTAAAAATGATGCTGAGACCCCTCTTGTGGCTGAGGATCCCTGCATCTGAGGAGGCAGCTTGGTGAGGGGGGGAGCCAGGGAGGTTTTCCTGGCTGTTATGGGTTGGTGTATCAGGAGCAGCTTCAGAAAGCAGGTTCTCACAGGCCAGTATTGGTGGGATTTGCACAAAACTCTTTGAAAGCTGTTAAAACACAGGGGACCACCCAGCTCTGGAGGCCCTGCTGCCTGCCATTGCCTTGAGGGCAGGATGCGGCCCCTCCGCTGCTCCTCTTCTCCATGTTGCTGATCCAGTGCACTTAGAAACCGTGGAGAAAATCCCTTGTAATGGGGACAATTTCTTTGCTCTTGGAGCTTGTGGCCTGGGAAGGTCTCAGGTTCCACCAGGCATCTCTGTTGCAGTGTGCGGAGATCAGCTGTGACCTCCACACCTCGGTCAGGGGATGGGGAAACTGAGGCAGTGGCTGGGAGGGAGAGGACCTGTTGGCCAAAGGGGTGTTTGGGAGAAAGGGAAAGGTTTATAGGGCTGGAAGATCTTCCCTCTAAGGGCAAAGGGGCTGAGATCTGTCTCACAGCCCTCTTCTCCTCACCCCAGCCCATCTTTTGGAGGCTCAATGTTCCCCTCGCCACCTTAATGACCACAATTAAGCCAATCCCAGTAAATGAACTGGCATTTAAAAACCAAAATAAAATAAAGAATCCCACAATTGCTTTCTGTGGTCATTAAGAGGCTTTCCCTTCCCCTGGCTGCCTCACTTGCGGTTTTGGTGGAGCATCCCCTGGCATGGTGACGGCACCCTAGCTCACTGAAGCCATCCCATGCTCCTTGGGGGGCTATTTTGAGGAGGTCTAGATTCCTTCTTAGCCCTTTTAGTGGGGAAAAAATAGTTACGGTGCAGCCAACCTGTGCCAATATCACCCATAGTGGTCAAGTAGATGTTCAAGGGGTCTCACCTCCACTCTTCCAGGTATTCCCCAGGGAGGGAAGTGACATGGTGGTGACCTTGTGCCCGTAGAAGGAGGTGGCACGATGGTGGCCTTGGAGCAGGGGGATTTCTGCCTCCTGAGTCACCACCTTGGTGGGTGATTTCTCATGGCATGTGGGCGTTCTCAGCTGAAACCTTTCCTTCCCCAAACAGCCCTGAGATCATTTTCTTCTTCCCACAACACAATTAAGCATTGTCCTCTCTATGCCTCTGAAAATTAAGGAAGGGGTATGAGCTTGAACACTGCGATTGGTGGCTTGCTGGCTGCCAGTCCCTCTTCCCAGCATGGAACAAGCTGGGAGATGGCTCCTCAAGCATCTCAAAGCCTTTCCCCACTTCAGAGAAGGGTTTTGCCCTGGTAGAGGAGGGGACCTGGTGGGTCATGGGGACCAGATTTATACTGTGGGTTCCTGCCTGAATCTTGGCACTAGGACCAGCCTAGGCTGGTACACGGGTGGGAGGGTTGGGGCTGCGCTTGGCTGGCTTTTAAAAAGGGTAATTGCTCTTTTCCTTGCGTTTTCATTGTTTAGCAAAGGGCTGTTATCTAAGCAGGCAGGGAACAGCAGTCTGGCAGCGCTGGCGTTTGGCTGGAGGCAGCGTTTCCACCGCCCAATTGAACTGAGCCTTCAGGTCAGAGATTTAGGGGAGAAAACCAAATAACATCCTCATTTTTTGGTGGGGCTATGGAGAGCCATCCCAAATAGGGAGCTTGAGCTGCCCTGTATGGCTTGGGAAAGGTGAGGAAGAGGAGGGTGTGAAGAGGCTCCTGGGAGGCCTGTAAACCCCGCTGCTGCTCACAGGGTGCCCATCTGGGTGCACAGAGAGAGTCCTGGTCAGGCATTGGACCAGGCTGCCCAGGACAGCGGTGGAGTCCCCATCCCTGGAGGGGTTCAAACAACGAGTAGATGTGGCACTTCGGGACGTGGTCTAGGGGTCAGGGAGATGTTGGAATGAAGGTTGGACTTGATGATCCTAGAGGTCTTTTCCAACCTTAATGATTCTATGATCCTGAAGGGTCCCAGTGCTGCAGTGAGGCCACGAGCAGCATCCCTGTGTGATGCTGGTGGGAGTGGAGACTCCCTCTGCTCCAGCTGATGGGTGTTTAAGTGCCATCAAGGATTTGGCCTTAGAGAGAGCATCTTACTCTTCCCCTCACCCACCCACCTCCACACAGCACCCATCTCATCACGTAACACCCTTCTCCTCCTCCATGTGTTACCAGTGATGGTGGGATGCACACCCCAGGACATAAAACACCCCCAAACCCCCCTTACCCCCAGCTGGGAGGATCATGGCAGCATCACCCATGGAGCCAGCGCAGACAGGGCCGTGCCACCAGCCCATCTTTGGGGCCCATCTGCTCAGTGTCCCTGTGCTGTGTTGCCAAGTGCCCATGAATCACCCGCGGCTCGTCCCCCCGTGGGGTATTTTTACATCCGTCACTTCAGGCTCCCCTGTCGCACATCTCCCTCTGCAGTTTTCCATTTTTTTTCCCCTTTAATTAATGGAAACCATCCAGGTGTATAATAATAGTGCCAGTGACCTGTATTTTGCACGCTCTGCATTGTAATTAGGAGCCGGAGCACAGAAACCACGCTCCCCGGTGCGGCAAACCTTTCCTGGCCATAATTAGGGAGAGAAAACCAGGGGAATTTTTTAAGGCATGGTGGGAAGCATGGCAGGAAGGACCCAAGCCTGGATCCGGCCCTGCTGCCTCCCATCCATTTCCAGCAGCTCCCGTCTCCGCTGTGCCATCCAAAGGAGGAGATCTGGTGGGATACACCTTGGCTGAGAGGTTTTAAGCCTAGAAAGGGCTGTGCAATGAGCAAGTCAGAGGGTTTTATATAGCTTCTTCGGGCTCAGAGGCTGATTTTCCTTTAATGGACGTGGGGTGTGAGGTCAGAGCCTGCCGTGGCCTTGGCTCGCTGCCTTTGGAGAAGGTGCACGCCAGCAATGTGCAACCAGCGTTGCAGATGTGCCCCAGGCAGCACTGTGGGGCTGTAGGTTTTGCTGGGGACCTTTTCTTCAGCTTGCTTATTGCATCAGTGCACAGGGAGGGGATTAACCCCACCAAGAGCATTGCAGAACTGTCAGCAGCCCCCAGCCTGCAGTCCATCCCCCTCCAAAGAGCCCAGGTTGTGATATTGACCCCTGGTTTGGGGCTTTCCTACTGGCTGTGGCTTTTCCGCTCCACAAGCTGTCTGTCTGGAGGTCCCAGAACCCGCCTCACCCGCACCGGGCAGAATTAGGCTCCCTTGAGCCATCTGGTCCCTGCAAAGAGCAGACCTTGGCTCAGGTCCCTGCAAGCCCCAGACAACCTCCTAGAGCATCCATCCTGGGGACAGCCCAATGAGGGGCTCACCCAGGAAGGGACAATTACCCTTGGCACCTCCTCGTGTCTCCTGTTGGTTGTGGAGGGAACGGCTCTGCCTGGCTTGGGGCAAAGAGCTTGTTTGGAGAGCACTGGGATGGCAGGGATGGATGCCACCTTTAGGGGTTGAGTTTGGAGCCAGGCATGTACCTGCTCATGGAACCAGAGCACAAAACCCCTCTGTAGGCATCTTCCACCTCTGTTTAGGGAAGGCTTGGATCAGACCTGCCTGCCGTGGTTGGGAATAAGATGGAGAATAAGTGGACTTCTCTCAATGGTGAGCCCTGCAGAGGATGCTCGTGGCTGGGGGCTGCTCTCAGGTGACACCTGGGCTCCTGCCTTGCTCTGTCTCGCTGCCACCACCGCCTTTAAGCAGTGGCTGTAATTCCCTTTAATCCTCGTGGGCAGGCTCCTGCGCATCCCCCTTCACCTGGCGGCTGGCGAGCTGGCGGCACACCGGAGGGTCACCGCGGGCAGCCCTGGCACTGGTGACAGCACCGGCAATCGGCTTAGGGAGGATAAAGCTGCAGGGACAGGAGGGACGAAGGGAGGTGGTGGGGTTTGGAGGGGGGGGAATGAGCCATAGGGGGTCTTGCTTTTAGAGGTTGGGGCCTCCTGGGTGACACTGGGTAGGTCATCCTGGGGGCTGCATGGCAGACATTGCCCACTCAGGACATGGCCAGATCAAAGCTGGGCTGAGGTCAGATGGTGATGGATGTGAGCATGGAAAAGCATCTTTTATTGGGGTGGGGGGAGCAGTCCTGTGCATGTAAGAAGGGGATCATGGCATTTTTGACCTCTCTGGGTAAAGCCTGGCCTTGAGATGCCTGCTCTGCCTCACTCTGGGCATCCAGGAGCTGTTCCCAGAGGGTTTTAGAGCAATTTCCCCCAGCTCACTCAGATATCATGTGGACAAGGAGCATCACCCAAAATCAGGGGTGGGAGTGCTGAGGATGCTCGCTGCCTTCTGCAGCTGAGAATTCCCCCACCTCCCATTGCACCTTCTTACTCCCATGAGCTGCAACAATGTTCTCCAGCAGAGACCCCCCAAATCGTGTGCTTGTGTGGGGACAAGGGGTGCCAAGTGCCCAACCTGAGGAGGAGCCTGGGTGCCTGGGTCACCCTGCGCAAGGCAGGCAGGGGCAGAGAGGCACTATTGCTGCATCCGATCCAAACTCCTGCCGGCTTTCCCCATGGCAAATCTCGGCTGTAGCTGTAGGTGAGAACACAGCAGCTGTGCTCATGGAGAAACAGCGAGAGATGTGTCCTACAGCTGGAAAAATTAGGGCTAGGCAACAGGAATCCCATGCTGGCTGTGAAAGTCAGGACATACCAGGATAATGGGCTGCTGGATGCTGTGCACACCCACCGCTGGAGATGCTAAAGGTATCGGGAACTGGACCCCAGGCAGGAGATGCAGCCTGGTTGTGAGGTCCCTCCCAGCCCCTTGCTCCATTTAGCCCAGGCACTGCTGATTTCCAAGAATCATCCCTCGGTACGGGGTGACTGGCAGGACTGCACTGCCACGAGCCCTGGGCACGGCTTTGGGCAGGGAGCAGGGCTCGGCAGAGCCCGGCTGGGCAAGCAGAGCCCCGTCCCCTGCAAAGGGCAGAAATCAGGATTTCTGTGCAGCGTGCAATGGGGAGCATCATCCAGAGCATCCCTGCGGCAGCTGCAAAAGGAAACTCCGCGTTAATCCTTGGTGTTGGGCCAAGCTGTGTGCTCAGCTCGGGGCTGGGGGATGTTTGGGGCTGGGGAGAGCGGAGTTGTCGCCACTTCACCAGTGTTCCCACTCCCAGCTTGGGTCTGAGCCCAAATCCACGCTTTGAGCGCAGCCTGGAGCGTGCGAACCATTTTATTTCAGATAGTTGGGGGTGAGCACAGAGGACACCCTCTTCTCAACACCAGCAACCTGCAAGGGTATGAGTTAACAGGTTACAAATACAGGCTATAAATGAACGTGGTTTTTGGTCTGGCTGATGTCAATGTGCCTTCCCCGTCCCTGGGCTTGATGCACCCTTCTGAAACCTTGTCCCTGGGGGTGCCGTGGAGGTTAATGACACCAGATGCTAAAAATAGGACTTTTTATCTACAGACACGTCCTTGCGCATTTTGGGAAGTGGGCAGGAGGAAAGGCAGAGGCGGAGCTGGGATGAGCATGAACTCGGGATGTGGATGTTGGGGTTGCTCTTTGGTGCTGATGTTTGTGGCTGTAGGGAAGAGCAGGGGAGATTCCTGCTTGTTTCTGGGGTCACTTGTGGTGAACTGGTGGAGAGGTGACTTACAGCCATGCTGGGGATTTGCTCTGTGACTCAGTTTCACCGGGGGTGAAAAGCGGGTGGAGGAGCCTCACTATGCTGCTCGGAGCCTGGCAGAGGGTTATAAATCCTGAGGAAAATGTGCCCGGTTGGTCAGACGAGGATTGCTCACCCATCGCAGGGTGGAAATGGATGCCGCTCCCTCCTGCCGCTGCCTGTGCTCCTCCCTGGTGTAATTTTAGTGTTTAGGTAAATCCTCCACTTTATTACACCATAAACCAAAATCCATCCGATGCAAAGGCACGAGGTTTTCTGCTGCCCTCCCCCCACGGCACAGGCAATCTGCCGGGATCGGAGACCCAGCAAGGGCTGCGGGTAATCCCCGCCACTGTCACATCCTTAATCCTTGCCCTGTCCCTCGCTGAACTGGACACAGGGCAGAGGAAGTGAGTACGGGGTGAGCTTGGGCTTGCTTTCCACTGAGCAATCACCAGGGTTGGGTGAGATGCTGCCCAGCCGGGGCTAGAATCTGCTGGTGGGGGGTGAGGAGTTGTGCAAGCTCGGCTGCTGGGGTTGGATCATGGTGGATTTGCACATCCCACCACTCTTCTTGCAGGAGGGAAGGCTGGAAGGGACACCAGCCACTGATGTCCACAGCAGGATGGAGATTTGGAGGATCTAGGAGCCTAGTTTGTAGGAGCATCACCATTTCAGCCTGGAATTTGGGGACTGGGCACCCAGGAAGAGCTGGGCTGTAGGACTGTGGTCCTCTGCCCATCACCTGCACATCCCAGTGTTTCAGTTCCTTATCCCCAGTTTGAGCATCCAAACGTGCTCCCCAGCACAGATCTGCTTCCCCAGGCATCCTGCTCTCCCCACCCGCAGCAAAATGGCCAAGAGGACTTGGACATAGCCAGGCAGCTGCCTTCATCCAAGGCTAAGTTCTGACCTCTCTTTTCCAACTTCCTTGCACCCAAGCCTTGCTGCTCCCTTTGCACGCACACCATCTCCCATGGCTTTTCCAGCATCATTTTGGGCACCGGGTGGGCTCCCAGGATCTGTGCTGATCCTGGGATCAGCAGTAGCAGATTTTTTTTTTTGTAGTAGCTGGGTAAGCTGTAATCTTGTCACTGCTCCACTGAGTGGTAAGAGTCGAGGACCTCGCTGCTCACTCCAGCCAGCGCAGAAATCAATGGCAGTGGTGATTGTAGGGGTGGAGGTGTGACAGTCAAAGGATGTGAGGGCGAGGAGGCTGGCAGGGAGAGGCCGTGGCTTTTATTAGAGTGACCAATATGACTAGGGGGAAAAAAGCTCCAAAGCAGATAAGCTTTTGGGCTCACAAGTCCTTATTCAGGTCCTAAATAGAAACAGCTAAGTCAGATCCCTTGGTTTATTTTAATCAATTTGAGATCAGAAAAAAACCCAACAAACCCCAAACGACTGGTGAGCTGAAAATCTTTTTCTTTTTCCTGGTGTTTTTTTCTCTCTTTTATTTTCTTTGTTTTCCGGGGAGCCCCATTGCTGCAGTGGGGCGTGACAGCATTGTGAGTGCATTCGGAGAGATGTTGGGTCAGGTCGTGGCCCTGGCAATGCCAGGCACACCAATTTTTGGCTTTCCTCACTCCCCTGAGGCCAGGACTCCTCGATACTCTCACAGGCTCTTGAAGGCTTTTGGGGAGGTGCTGCCCAGTTGCTTTGTGACTCAGTTTCCCCACTGGAATGGCAGAGAGGGTAGGCCTTGCAAGCCAGGCTGGTCCTACAACTCAGAGGTGCCCTTTTGAGGTGTGTGTTGCACCAGGATGCTGCTGTGTCCGTGAGATGAAGTGTGGTCCCATTGCATGGTTCCTTCTGCTCTGCTAGTCCTCATCAGGGGTGAAGCAGAGCCCTCCAGCTGGGCTGTGGGGTCTCCTGGGTCATTGCAACCTCATCCCAATCCTGCTGGCAGGAAGCTTTGAGATGTCCAGGCTGGAGATGCTCAGCTCTGTGGGTGCCAGGGATTTTCCTTCAGGTGTTCCCAGGATTAATTTACCCATGGTGGACATCAGCACCCCTGATTGCTGCCTCCAGCGGCCGGAGATCTCCTCTCCTTGGGAAACACATTTCCTCTCCCAAGGAGAAAGGAATTGATGTTGGATCTCTGTCCTTCTTGCTGATGCACCCAGCAGCCATGGCACCCAGCACCCAGCTGTTCTTCTCTGCTGGGGGCACAGTGCTGCCCTGGGCTTTTCCAAACACTGAAGGGGTAGAAATTCTTCTTGCTGCTCAGCTCAAGTGACCTCTCTTCAAAGTGTGTGGTGCTGGAGGAAGGCAAAGGGATTTGACCAAGGGGTGATGGAAATGTGGTGGAGCAAGGACGGGAACCTGCTTTCTACTGGTAGCCCTAGACACTGGGATGTCTTGCTGTGTCCATCTGACCTCTGCCAGCTTGAGACGGTGGAGGAGAGCAAAGGCTGCACCTAATTTATTAAGAAGTTGCTGGACTCTGATGGACTGATGTCCTTTCTCTTGCTCTGCCTCAGTTTCCGTCTCCTTGTCAAGCACAGGAGGAAGTTTTTCCCCTTCTACCAGCAAGTGCTCTGGGATGGGTGAGGTGGAGGTACCCAGGAGAGGCTCTGAAAGGGGCATTTCCCTCCAGACAGTGGCAAATTCCAGCTCCTCCACCTCTGTGCATGGTTCTGCAGCTCTGCTGGGCCAGTGGCACAGAGAAGCTCTTGCTCCAGGACCGGTGATGCCACCTTGGCCCCATGAACAGCCTGGATGGTGGGATCCCCAGGGAGGTCACACCACCAAAATGCAAACACTCTTTTTATCTTGGATGACGCTTCCTGGTAGATGTTGCCTTAAGGATGCTGGTTTTCATCTCTCTGATGGGGTGTTGAAACGCTGCCATCCCGCTTACTGTATCAGCCGTAATTATCGTTGGAAAGGCAGCATGGAAGCGGCTTGTTTAGTTACATTTCATTAAGAGGACTTCATCTGGGGGCAGGAAACAATGCGGCTCGGGCTGTATAAATATTTGAACAACTCCTTCCAGCAACATAACCCCCTTTCACACATCACCCCAGCGCACGCAGCCGAGATACCTTGAAACATTTCCCACCGCGTGCAAAAAGCCTTCAAATCCCCCATTCCTGGTGCAGGGGCAGGAGGAGCTTTGTCCAGTGAAGCTTTGCTCATTTATAAGGCCTGAAGCCTCCAGCTCTTTTATTTTCTTGGTAAGCTGAGCCCTGTGGGGCTGGCGGCGTTTCCTGGGCAAGGACCAGTAACCAGAGATGGGCAAGGCTCTGATCTTCGGCAGATTCGAGACATTTTCTTTCATCTTGAAATCTTACCTTTATTGCCATGGTTTGGAGCTTAAGCACTTCCAGACGGGACACATCAGGAGCCAGGTCCCGGTGTCCCAGGAATGGCCATGTTTGCGGTGACCCCATTGCTGGTGGCTCCTGCAGCTGGTGGGTCCCCTGTGATCATTCCTCCTCCCTTTGCCCAAAACAGGGTGACATCCCAAACCGCCAAGTTTTAACAAATACATGAGCTTCCCCATGCAAGGAAAACATTTTTTTTTGTTTTAACTGCATTCTTATTTTTCATTATCACCCATGAGGGCTGGTTGCTGAGTGCGTCTGGACGCAGAGGGGAGGGCGACGGTGCAGCCACCGAGCTGAAGGAGCCGGTGCTGTCGGAAGGGAGATTGATTACATTTCCAGATGAATAACCGCAGCAGATAAAGTTCAGGGCAGATAAATATAGGTTGAGAGCTCTTTGTGTGTGGACTAGAAAGAGGAAATACCGCTTTTTTTTTTCCTCAATCGAGGAGCTCCAGCAGTGGTCTGATGGGGGTGGAAACGTTGACCTGCTCCAGAGCACATGTGCTGGGAGGTGGGCTGATTTTACAGCTGGAAGATGCAGATGGAGTGAATTTTGTGGTATGGGTGACCAATGTCTTGTTCAGAGGGGCTGGATAGAGGCAGGATGAGGACCCAGGCTGGCTGCTGGCCTTTCTCTGCTTGGTGGCATCACCTCTTCTCCCTGGGCACTGCAAGGAGTCCGGTGTGAACTCCCCACCCTGCTCTAATTCTTGTTGGCGAGCTGAGTGATGAGGCAAGACAGCAGAAATTGGGTTACTTCCATGTGTGCTGGGAGCCGCTCACCGTTTGCAAGGAGCTGGGGTTTCAGCCTCCCCTTTGCAGCACTAACACCTGGTTGCTCTGAGTCTAATCACCCGTCGGTCTATTTTTAAGGTGCAAAAAATACGGGTATTTAAGTGTCAAGCAAGCGACCCTTGGTGTTTGCACATCTTTCAAGTGCTGAGTGATTAACTCTCTCGACATGTTCAAAATCAAGCGATAGTGGCATATTGGTCCCAGGAAATCCCTGCACCTTACCAGGAACCTGGTGGCCCCAGCATTATCCCCACACCCCGGTCACTCTGTGTGCCTCTCCCCACACCTCTTCTGGGTTTTGCTTTGGCGGCTTGTCCTCAGGATGGTCTCAACAAGAATTTTGTCCCTTGCCAGAGTCTATCCTGGTTTAGGGGCTTGCAATAAATAAAGGGGGTCTACAAGGAATCTGGGGAGGGCCTTTCTACAAGGGCTTGTAGTGATAGGACAAGGGGTGATGGCTTCAAACTGGAAGAGGGAAAATTTAGATCAGATGTAAGGAAGAAGTTCTTCACTCTGAGGGTGGTGAGACACTGGCCCAGGTTACCCAGGGAAGCTGTGGATGCTCCGTGACTGGGGGTGTTCAAGACCAGGTTGGACGGGGCCTTGAGCAACCTGGTCTAGTGGGAGGTGTCCCTGCCATGGCAGGGGGTTGGAACTTGATGAGGTTTAAGATCCCTTCCAACCCAAACCATTCTGTGACTCTCTGATCTCTCCCCTGCCCCTGTGCTCTCCGCTTGCTTAGATATCTGATATCGGCAGCAAAAATCAGATTTTTCAAGCTGCCGAAGAGGAAGGAGAGCCTGGAATGGAGCCGTTTTGTACCTGTGTGTGCTGGGCAATCGCCTCCTTCCCTGTGGCCAGTGTTGGCTCTGGTAGGACCCATGTGCAGTACAGGTTAGGAGTAACACGAATGTGGCAGGGATGCAGTTCTGCAGTAAAACCGCTCTGGCAGGGAGTGACAAAGGGCCTTGTCTAGCTCGTGTACTTAAGTTGGAAAATCGTTCAAGTCTGAGGGAGTCTTCAATAGCATTTACGTAAGGCTGGCCCCAAGTGGCTTCAGCAGGAATGGATTCTCCCAGGATGACTTCAATGGCACAATGTAAGATCCCATTTTAAACAGCGCAATTTCACACCGTAATAATACTGCCTTTCAAAATTACATAAGCAAGAAAAAAAGCCCCCAAATATTTTGCACTACAAAGCACATAAAGTCCCTAGGCCGATCGACTCCCCTTAGCCGGTGCTGGAAGGAGTGCCTGGTTTAGCACCTGGTTGGGTGATTATTTGGGAGCCTTTGTAGAGAGACATCAAATGTTGGATCTGCCTTTATGGCTTATTTAGAACAATAATGAAAACCAGCTGCTAAAATTAGTAACCTCTGGGAAAGCCCTCCTAAGGATTTAGCTGAATTTATTACGCCCTGAGATGGTTGTAAGTGTGAAGAGGAATAATCACGAGTAGATTCGCACACACTGGTCACTAGCTGGAAGCTTTTCTGTGTATGGTTTTTGTTCATACTGTACCTTTCATGGAGGGAATCCTCGGCACTCCCACGGTGTAAATTATTATTATTATTAATCCTCATGTTAGGCTTATTTCCACATTCACAGTTAACCTCTGTGGGAAAGTGGAGAAGCTTGCTGGGTGCTGAAAACAGTTACTGTAAACCTACTTTCATTGATTTTCTTTTTTTTTCTCCAAGAATTTACACAGTAAAACATAATTAGCCTCGAATTTTCACAGGTCTGTTGTATATTTAGCTTGATATATTAACGCCACCTTGGCTGCAGCCCTTGCAATGGTACCGTATCGCTTAGATCTTTCACTTTATTCCTTGACGCCGCTCAGCAAGGAAGGAAGGAAGGAAGGACAAATCAGACAACAACAGCTTGAAAATACGTTCAGAATAGAACAGCTTGATTGCTGCTGACCACCCAGAGGACAGGTGTGACACATATTTATGGCCTTGATTTTAAACCAATATCCGTTGGTTTCATTCATGAGTCCATTACGTGTTTTATTTTGACAGTTCCACAGTAGTGTTCCTGCAGTCTTTTGGCCATAAATGGTTCACAGTGGGACGTGTAGCTTATTATTTGGTATGTGGGCACGGTGCACCCCACAAGCTGATGAACTATGTACAATTTATTCATTGGATTTTAAGCCTAGTTAAATCAACAGCTAGGAGGAAGCCTTCCTTGCCCTCTTCAAAAATGCTAGCGTTTGATACTATAAAAGCGGTTAGGAAATGCTGAGTATCGTCACGGATTTCACATTACAACCTGGTACTGTCCTTCTTACACTAATACCTAAGATTTGTATCTGTATTCAGGAATCCAAATTCTCAGAGCTTTTTGTAAATCTGCCTGTATTGAGATTTTTTCCTCAAATTCTGGTTTCTGGAAGGGGAGTACTTGAGAAGCTGGTATTTCCAACTAGTTAGCCAACTGGAGAGAGGGGGACAGTGGAGAAAGATAGTAAATGGATGGAAAATAAAACCCCTAAACCTTGAAAAATTCAAGATAGGCAAAATCATCCATTTGCATGCATGTGTGTGTTAGTAGATGGATACACCCCCTTTGCCACCCTCACCTTCAGAAACATCTTCTGAACCTTTGCTATAAATCTTTCTAGCTATAAATTAAGATCAATTTCTTGTTCTTTCTCTGACGGTATTTGAACAAAGGATTCCCTTTGGTTTTCAGCATATTCTTGTATAATTCAGAAGTATTACCATGTTCCACTTACTCTTCTGTTTACAACAGTCCTAACGTCCTCTTTCCTCGCAGGTCTGACTTTCCAGACCTGTGATCCTCCTCATACATCCACATGTAATGACTATCTGGACGCAGTGGTCAAAAAATGGTGGTTCCCACCGTTCCTTGTAAAAGAAATTTGCTACTATATAAAATGGCAAAAAGCTCTACCGAAAAGACCTATCTCGGTACTGGAAAAATGAAAAGCAGCTGTTTTCCTCAGCTTTGCCTTCTTGTACAAAACGGTACTGGACAAGGAAAAGCGGAACTACTGCCTGTGAGGGACAGCCACACTACTCAATTTTTGACGCTGATTTCTGTTGCCTAAGTCAGAAGGGCAGCCGGCTCCTGCCCTGGCTGGTGGGAAAGATGGAGAGCAGCGCTCCTCCAGACATTGGTATGAAGCTGAAGGCTGAGGAGGACACACTCAAGCACTCAGCACAAAATGGACATGAACTTGTTGGAGCGGCTCCAGAGGAGGCCCCAGCGATGATGGGAGGGCTGGAAGCCCTCTGCTGGGAGGCCAGGCTGGGAGAGTTGGGCTTGGTCAGCCTGGAGAAGAGAAGGCTCCAGG
>JAVSBS010005791.1:0-42869 GCA_033124195.1 Coracias cyanogaster | reverse complement strand
TCCCTGGAGGGGTTTCCAAGCCGTGGAGATGTGGTGCTGAGGGCCAGGGGTTAGTGGTGCCCTGGCAGTGCTGGGTTGACCGTTGGACTCAATGATCTTGAAAGTCTCTTCCAACCAAAACAATTTTATGAAAGAGATCAGATCTAACTCGGTGCCCTCACCAGATGTCAATGCCTAGAGTTCCACTCTTTCTTCTGCTGTTTCAAGCAGCCTCACATCCCAGCCTGAAAGCCTGTATTTAGTGTTGTATGCTGCTAAAGAACTGCCACTTACCCAGAGATTTGGCAGTTATTTAGTAGTGTCTAAATGCCTCATCTGCAGAGCTTCACACAAGGGTGGCAAGGGCTCAATAATGATTGAAAATGCACTAGTGCATTGGTTCATAGTAGTAGTATTATTTTTCAAAGCAGTATCTTCCACCTCTAAGCTAGGCAAGAATTAATTCCATGTGAGATTCCAGAAATAGCCTTCTGGGCCAACAAAGCTGGTTGTCAAAGGCTTTAAGTAGTAAGATCAATTTTTGTCCTTAGTTTGCTGCCTCTGGGGAGATGCAGCCCTCTAATGGAGAAGAGCTTATGGAATTTAATAGGGCTCAAAGACTTTTTGAATGATATTTGAAGAGACTGAGCTCTTTGAACACAAATGTTTGATTCTGATGATCTTTCTTAAAGCTTTATATGCAGAATTTAGCAGGGACACTTAAGTTAACACTGTTCTTGCAGGGGAAAATCCTCTGGAACATTTGTGGACCACCACAAGTTTGCTTAGTTTCCCAGCTTCAGTATATCCCACTGGAGTAAAGATGAGGGGTACTTGCTTCTGGGATTTACCATCCAACAGAAGAAGGTCTTGGAATCTCTATTACTATCTAGGTGACTGCCTGCTCTCCAGATTTCTCTGCTAAGTCTGGAGAGAAATTTATTTTGTAGATGGAACTCGCCACCAGGTTCCTTGCTGTTGAAAGAAGGCAGGCAGGCTACAGCAGCACTTGTGGCCACAACAAGTATTTTATTTCATGCTGAGCCTGTAGAAAGACTCCATGAGTCTGTGCTTGAGGACACTTTCCTCTTTTTCATGTGTTGTTCAGAAGTCTGGGAGTGCTGTGCCTTAAAACCCCCTGAATGTTGGGACATTGAGGTCCTGCTTGCTCAGGGCAACCCAGCAGCTCCACAGCAATGAACCAGCTCCAGCCAATGTTCAGCCATTTCTGGGTAAGAGCCACATGTGAACCTGCACCCAAACGAGCACCTACCCAATGTGGAGCTGCAAAATAACTTGGTTCGAGTGGCTATTTTTTAACTTCAGGTTTTTGCAAGCTTGGGTGGCTTGGTTGGTTTTACATAGCCAAGTTGCTTCGCAGATCCAGTCATGTGGACAACTGAATCACCCGGCTGAGGCAGCCGTGGGAGAGGGGGAGTGAGAAGAAGAGCTGTGAAGAGTAGAGGGATCACTCAAGCCAGCTTTGCCAGAGCAACACAAAGCTGAGCGCTCAGCAGCCCACTGGGACTGGCTTGGAGGGTGAGGAGTGGATAGAAAATCCTGCTTTTAGCCGTACCTGTTCTTGGAAGTACTCAGGTGCTTCCTGGCTCTGCGTCCTCTTAGAGCAGAGATCTTTCACACAGGCTCAGCGTGAAATAAAATCATATAATTACAACATACACCCGTTCCCAGTCTGCTTGGTCGTGTTGGGAAGGGCGGTTTCAGGCAGTGGTGTAGCGGTGCAATGCTTCGTTACAGGGCTTTGGACACCAAAGTGTAAAGCCCTGGGTTAAAATTCTAACAGTGTTGGCAAAGTGACTGGCAAATGCAGTTCGCATTTTACTGGCTTGACTAATCCGGCCACTCTCCTGAGAACTTCTTTAATGAGCTTCCCTGACTTAACTGCTACAATGGGTGGATTTCAGAACCCGCCATTTCCTTAGAGGGAAAAAGCCTTGTCGGAGAATATTGGATTGGCCCATTTTGATTCAGGCCTTCACCAAGTCCTGTGCTGAAATCATGGACGTGCTTCAGCCATAGAGCTCAATTCCTGCGGATACACACGGGGGGACATTGGGCTCCATTCAGTCCTGGGGCAGCCACTCACTTCTATTTTTTTTTAAATGAGAAGTTAAATACCGCAAATGATGCTTGTGACATAGTGGGTGGGATTCCCTCAGGGAAAATGTAGTAGGCAGGTTGGATTTCTCCGCCGAGTCCTAACAGATATGGCATTCACCCTTGTTAGCGTTTGAAAATTAGTAATGAATAATGTTCATGTGGCTGAACAATCCACTGTCAGTGTTGTTGGCCACATGCAAGGAAGGAGTTTTGAAAAGCACGGGTGGCTCAGAGCCTGCGGTCTCCAACCTTCAAGCTGCAGAACAGTTTGGCCTTGATATGCAAAGCACTTAGCTGCGTAATTAATGCTAATTATCTTGTATAGTCACATTTCTATCAGTGAAACTACTCAGTAACTTCGTGTTAAGTGTATGCTGAAATTCTTCGCTGGATGAAGCAGCGATGTGCAAGACCCTGGCGCTGGTGCCTCGTTACCCTGAGAAGCTCACGCCGTCAGACTCGTCCTGTTGTAGAATTGCTGAGCCTGAGCGGTGTCAATTCACACCGGTGGGGTAAAGCTCTTGGTCCATTCAAGTCAAAATCCAGGATTTTACTGCATTCAAAAAAAAAAAGCCAAGCAAGGATACAGGAGCTGACAGGCTTTGCTTTTCTCAAGGATACCTGCAGTTGGCTAGGAAATAAAAGTGAGCCTCAAAGGGAAAAAATGCAAAGTTGTCTCTAATGTGCTCTCCGTAATTGTAAAAAAAAAAAAAATAACAACTGTTTTCTGTTGAAAATAGTGAACAGCTATGGGAAGGATCGTGAGCGATTTCCATCTAGGGACCTCTTTTTTCTATTTTCAGCAATCAAATAATTCTAGTGAGGGAGACAATGGCAAAAAAAAAGCATGAAAAATAGTCATAGGAAGCGAAAAGTTGGCAGCGAGGTGTAATAGAAGCAATGTCATTTATTTTTCTTAAATGCCTTTTGAATAATAAAACTGTTTTTGGGGTGTTTCAGCTATGGGTAACAGGCCAGAGCGATCTCTCACCATACAGACTCATCTGAAAAAAATTCATACCTCTGTACAAAACAGTTTATTCCTTCTCATCCAGGAAACAAGGGTGGAGTGTACAGAGAAAGAACATCTATAAATCACGTCTTTGATGCCAGATTAATGAGATACGAGTTATGAATCATGAATTAGAAGGCTCTGACTTCCATTATCACAGCTGACCAATGTCGGTGTTTGCAGTAACTGTTCTCATTCCATTAACACACTTTCAATTAAGTTGTGCATCTGAAAATGCCACGTTCTGAGGTTTCTTTGAACTACCTGTTTTAACAGGCGTTTCAGGAAGAATCGAAGGCTTCGCCCGCGTCGCCTTTTGTGCTGAGGGGTTGATGTGAGCAGATTTAGTCCGTTGGGGTCTAGAGTGTTTCTCGGCTGAAATAAGTGGTTGAGGGAAGGGTAAAATAAGTAAATATTTCATCTCTTTCATTTTTCATACAGGCACGCTTGGAATCCTTCCTCATCAATAGAGGTTTTGCTGGATGTTGGCAATGTCCCTCAGGCAATGCACAAGATTAATACTACTCCCTATCTAATTACAGGTTTACTGACGGATATTACTAAGGCCCCAGCAATGCGAGTTCCTTACGTTGCACTTTTCCCCCTGTCTAGAGCTTAACAGAAAGAAAAAGAGAGGGAAAAAAAAGCATAGTAAGGAATAGAGGCACGACTCAAATTCTGTTTCTGCAGTGGTAGGTAGGAGCGGATATTTTGCTCCTAAAGCAGAGCAAGCTCAGAGGTAACTTGGTTGTAAACAAACCGTTTTGGTTGACGTGAGAACTAGATGTTTGTAGTTTGGAGGTAATATTAGTGAGTAACAAAAGGAGTTTTCTTCGGCAGTTTGTGCTCAGTGGCAAATAGCTTTTATCAGATCCCGTCTAGTCAGGAATGCTTACGGGCAGAATTTTACCCCTTTTACCTTTTCTTATTTTGCTTAAAAACTGGGGAAAGAATTTAGGAATTAAACTTCCCCATAAACAAAACCAAACAGCCCCCTCCCCCATGCAGATGTCAAAATTAGGGGTAGGAAAACACCATCTCTATTCAAATTTGTAGCCATGGAAGATTCAAGGGATTAAAGCATGAGCTTTTGTGTGAGTTTGAGCCATGGGACTCCCTGAATCCAAAGGGTGTCAGAGCGCAGTGAATAACCAGGCGAAAACAGAATACCCAGGTTTATTATGATTTGATTTTCCATTCGAATTACTGTGATCACACTGTCTGTCTGATCTATCACCTCCTTTATTTTAAAGACTCTACACAGCCCCGTGTACGGGCAGTTTTAATACGGCTGTTGTCGTGGTGGCTTGTGAGTATTTCCTTTCTAAGTGCCCGTTGGTTGGAAATTTATGTCCTTTCATTCAAATATCAGGTCTCTGTAGATGGTTTTCTTTCTAGGAAACATCTTTTTTCAGACAGCGTGACATGAAACAGTGACTCAAGACTCCTTCCCACATTAAAAGGGTCCTAGAGGAACTTCTAATTGTTGTGGAAATGCTGATTTAAGGTTCCAGGATAATTTCCATGGACTGGCTTCATGGAATTAATTTTCATTTCACATATTTTCTTGCATAATTAATTGGGTTGAGGCAATTAGTGGAATATACTGCTGTCTTTTTTAAGTAGAACTGTGGTAACAGAAGCTTCAGCTCAAGACAGTGTTTTGTTGGACATGGTTGTACTTTGTGCGGGGCTGCACAAAGAAGTGGTGTTTGTACCTTCAGGACAGCTGTGCTGGGGTGTTACGTTGGAGGGATTCATAGAATCACAGAATAGTGGGGGTTGGAAGGGACCTCTGGAGATCATCTCATCCAACCCCTCTGCCAGAGCAGGTTCACCGAGGGCAGGCCACACAGGAACAACATGTCCAGGCGGGTTTTGAAAGTCTCCAGAGAAGAAGACTCCACAACAATTCCTGTCCTCAAGAGCCATAGACACAACAGCAGGTGAAAAACATGTGTTGTGAGCCACCATGCATGGTGAGAAGGTCCATTCTTCACATCCTGAGCTCCTTTCCTGCCCTGGGGCTGTTAGGAGGGTAGAGAGCGGGTAGCCCCCCACGGCTCATCCCGGCAGGTCCTGCAGGGCTGCTGGATTCCCTAATGCCCATCTTGTGTCTTCACGCCATGGCTTGTCTGCTTGGCACAGGCAAGGGAAGGAGGCTTCTGTGTGGCCCGTTACTAGACAAAGGAGATCTGTGCCCCGAGGTGAGAGGGACAGAGGTGCCACAGGGCCAGGAAAGCAGCTGCCTTGGCCCTTTCTTCTGAGGGCTTGAAGCATGTTTCTACGCACATTCCTCCTAACGCTCAGTGTGCCTCCTGCTCTGCTGGGAAGGGTCTCCATGAGGCACAAAACCCTGTGCACCTCGCTGTGATGGGGACCCTTCTCAAAGACCTTTCCAGCCCATGGCAGTACCTGGGTCTCCCAGCTCTGCTGCTCTGGTTGCCATTGGAGAAGAGAAGACTCCGGGGAGACCTTACGGAGAAAAAAAGGCTCTGAGGAGACCTTATTGTGGCCTACCTGTATCTGAAAGGAACCTACAAGAAGGCTGCAGAGGGACTTGTTACAAGGGCTTGTAGTGATAAGGTGAGGGGTAACGGGTTCAAACTGGAAGAGGGGAGATTTAGATCAGAAATCAAGAGGAAATTCACTGGGAGGGTGGTGAGACGCTGGCACTGGTTGCCCAGGGAAGCTGTGGATGCTCCATCCCTGGAGGTGTTCAAGGGCAGGTTGGACGGGGCCTTGAGCAACCTGGTCTAGTGGGAGGTGTCCCTGCCATGGCAGGGGGTTGGAACTAGATGATCATTAAGGTCCCTTTCAATCAAACCATTCTATGATTCTATGAAATGGAGGAGACGGGAGTGCAGTGCATCCCTTGCTCCATCCCTTGCTCCATCCCTGCCTTACTTCTAACACGCCAGGCATTAAATTGTTGTGTCTCAAGGGCTGGCACCACCACAATATTCTGTCGTGCTGCTGCCTGCCTCATCAGTGCTTTAACACAGAAGAGCCAGGAAATCCGAGCGGGGAGGGAGTGGGATTAGGTTTCCCCACTCACCGCGCAGCGTGGCCAGTGGAGAACAAGGACACCAGTGTCCAAGGCATCAAACCATCCTGGCACGTACTTTTTTTCCCCTTTCTGCTGCTGTGGTTGTAAAGAAAAACAGAACCCGGAGAGATCTGATTTCTCCATGGGGCTCATGGGAAGCGGGTGCAAGGTGGTGGCTTTGGCTGTGGTCATCATCCATCCCTGGCTGCAAAGAGGGGAAGTGAACAGGCTCCAAATAGGGTGGAAAAGGGGAAAAAAAGCCTCCTTCCCTGTTTGAGGCAGGAAGAATAAATATTTTCTCCTCACTCGGGTGCTGGCGGACATGTGGAAACAGTGGCGTTGCCCTCGGGTGACCCGGGAAGCGTGTAATCAGCCCAGCCATCTGGCTGGGGAGATTTGGATGCCCAGAGGAGCTCAAGCTGTCGCCAAAAACCACCCAGCTCTCAACTGGGCGGCTGCCGGTGGCTTTGCGAGGGCTGAACCTCTCGTGGCCGACCAAAAGGAATCAACTGCTCCTTGAGACTGGAGGAAACCCCTTTGTGAGGCCAAAATAACCAGGGAGCTGTTTATTTTCACCCACCCTTGATGTGCAACAGGCAGGAGAATGCATGAAGGTGTCACATAAAGTGGGAATAATGAGTTCAGGTCCTCACCAAAGGCCTCTCTGCTGTAATTAGGAGAGTAATTAGGAGAGAGGAGGCTGCTTTCCAGCAAGGTGCAGGACCTCAGCTCTTCCTCAGCCTCGGGCCCCCCAGCTCCTCAGCATCGGAGCATCCTCAGCATTTGTTTCTCTATGGGACAAAACTTCAGGTGTGGAAGCCTTTCTGTTGAGCTACTCTTGTCTCTCAGGTCTGGCTTAAAAGCTCTCGAGTATTTTTATTTTTCCTCTCATTTTGAGGCATGAAGGTGCAAATCTCTGGTCTTCTCTTTCCAGTAAACAGGGCTGGAAATGAACTTTTTATCTTCATCTCTTTGCTGGGGAGAGCAAAGAGGTTTTGTCAATGTGCTGGGTCCTGGAACATGGAAGTGAGGGGAAATAGGAAAAAGTTAAAAATCAAAAGGGAAAAAGAAAAGGAAAAAAGAAAAGGATGAAAAAGAGCTCAGTAGGAAAAATACCGTCAAAGCTGGTGGACATGCAGCTCATGGGAGCAGTTCTTGCCAGGCTAGAGACCTTCAACTGTCCCCATCCTGTCTGTCCAGCTCAGAAGCCGTGGTCCCAGCACCCAGCCCAGCTTTGTGGGTGCTCAGCACCTCTTAGGAGTGGAGACTGGGGCTCTTCCCCCTCCCCACAAGCAGGCACCTCTTCTTTCCCCTCCCATCTCGCACACCCCATCTCCAGCTCCTCCTGTTCGGATCCATATGGGGTTTTTTTTCCCCTCCATAAGGCAAAGCCCCATTACCTGGGGCCCAGGGGCAGATGCAGGATCTGGCCCAAGGCCAGTGCTCACCCGTGGGACCCAACCCAGGGGATACTCCCAGCAGTGTTGGCCACCACGACCTTTGCATGGCTGAAAAACTCCAACCCCCGTAACAGGGTTTTTGGCCTCTCTCTAACATGGTGGTGGCCCATGGCGTTGTTCAAGTCCCAGTTTGAATTTTCATTTCCTAGCAGCTCTAACAACAAGGGTGTCTCACGTGATGGAGCTCTGGCGAGGTTAAAGCGAGATGCAGAATAAACCACTAAGCCCTGAGCAGGCCTGTGCTCCTCCAGCTCGTCCCCGCTGTCATCCCACATCTGGGGGTGGAGGCCTGGTTGGAGAGGACATTGTGTCTTCCCTCGGCAGTCCTCGGGGAAGAGGGAAACTGAGGCAAGGGCTGACGGTGCCCTTTTCTGTAGTATGTTGAGTCGGGTAGCAGAGAAACAGGAGCTGCTGGGACAGTGAGGGGTGAGATGTGGATGCTCCTCTGCAGAGATGCACCAAGGTCCCCAGAGACCTGGGGGATGGGAGAGAAGCCCCTGCTCACTCCTGTCCCCTGCATCATTTGCACCTAGTTTGCAGACAGGGAAACTGAGGCACATGATGCCTTGTGCCCTGTGTGTGCAACCTGGGCATGGGGCTGTGTCCACAGCTCCCTGCCCCTTGACAGCACCAAAGGTGGTTGTCTTAGTTAAATTCCGTCTCCATGGCCTGGATACGGAGCATGGGACAATCTTTCCCCATCCCGGGGGCCTGTCTGCGCTGCTGGGTCTCTGCGGAGGAGCCGGAGGTGAGACGAGGAGCATGTGAATCCCAAAGTGCTGATTAGGAAGGTCTTGCTGCCAGGAGGCCGTCGGGGAGATGTTTCACAGATACAGGCATCGCCACAGTCCCCGTGCCAAGCGCTGAGGAAGGGCAGGAAAAAAAATATATATTTAAAGTCCTATTTAGCAGCTCTTTGGAGAGCCGAGGAGCAAACACTGAAATGCGCCTTTGTGGAAGGTGAGAAAAGCTCGAGACAGTTCTGCATGTTAAGCTGCAATAGGATTATGGAGCAGAGCAAATTAAATCAATTCTGTAATGACTGGAGGGAGTTCCTGCTGACAACAGCGGATCCCAAGTCCCGGGAAGCAAATGGTGGATGGAGCCAGGGGGCTGAGACCCACCATGAGCATCCATGGATGGGGGCCTGGGGTCCATGGGCAGAGCGCTGGGGAGGGCAGGATGTTCCCAGGGCTGCTTGAGTTGCCATGGCAATGTGCAATCCCATGGGAATTAATGAGTCTGGAGCAGACTGTGAATCCTTTGGGGTGGAAAGGAGATGGGCCTGGCCAGGTAGGGCAGGGAGCTGAGGAGAGCAGGCGGTGGGGCTGGGGGTGTGGGTGCCCCGGCTTTGCTCCATCCCATGCAGGTTCTCTCCGTTGCCCACCTTGGGTTGGGATGCTCTGGGTAGGTGGATGGATGGCATCATAGCTTTGGGATTTTTCATTGAGTGGGCATCCTGGTGCTCCAGGCTGTGGCACAGGACTTCTGGTTACCAAGGAGGTCTGTAGAGCCCAGCTTCAGCTTGGCTTCTTCCCCATGCTGGCTCAACCAGGCTTAGGGGACCCTCCAGCCCCACTTCCATGTCTGCTGATAGCATCATTTCCAGCCAAGTGCTCCAGCTCTGGCCAAACCCACAGCCATGGGGTGCAGGGTCATGATTTGAACCACTGTGGCTGCAGCAGGATCCAAACACGGTGGTCCCTGGGGGTGCTCTAGGGCTTGGGGAGACCTGCTAGCCCAGGGGAACCCCAAGAAGCCACCTCAGTTGCCTGATGCAACCCCGGCCGATGAGTGGCAGAGCTTCGCTTGGCTCGTTTGTGCCTCTTCATCTGGTGCTTTGCACGCAGCAGGAGGTGGGGACTTTTGTTTGTGTGTGTGGGTTTTTTTCTCCTCCATCTCCCCGGAGGTTAAAAGCAGAGTGTGCTGGGAGATGAGGTGTTAGCAACAATTTACATGGGAAGATTTGATATTTTTCATGCTCGGAGATATTTATTGTGTAGTGGGGTAGGATCTGGCACTCATCCATTGAAGAGCTGGGTTAAAAAATGCCGGTGGAGAGAAATGATCCCAAGGAGGAGGAGGAGGAAGAGATGCTGTTTGAAGAGCTGAGCCTGGTCCAGGGTACCTGGACCCAGCAGTTCATTATATTCACCGAGCAATGATTAAACGCTCATGAATGTACGCGTCCAAACACAGCATTCGGGATGCTCCTGCGCCCAGCCCGGCTCCTCGCAGCGTTGGCAGCCGGGAATCGATACAAAGCCAGAATAATTACTACTCCTTGGTAAATGTTAATGATTATTTTACTTGCATAAAATAACCGGCCTATTAAATCAAAATGCACTGGGGTTTAGGCAGCTGCTATTCAGGGGCTTAATTAATCTGGGAAAGAATGAAGTTACACAAAATAACCGGCTGCTGCTCGCTTGGGCTCACACTATGTCTTGTGAGTGGGATCTCCACCGGTTGTGAGCATCAGCCCCTCATTTTCCACCAGCATCCTGCACACCCAAACTCCATCCCTGCCTTCTCACTGCCTTCTAGCCCAGTCTCCTTGGCTTTGCTGTGGGCATCTCCACCTCAAGCAGCCTTGGTGGCCTCTGGCATCGGTCCTTGGGTAAAATCTTGGCTGGGGCTGACCATGCTGGGACATCGAGCTCTTTTCCTGGAGCAGCGGGTCCTGGCGTCACTGAGATGCTGTCTGGAGCTGCTTTCCAACAGGTTTATTTTTAACGCACAGCCTTGAATCAAAGAGTGGAAATTCGGTGATTTTTTTTTTTTTTTCTTGTTGTAGTAGGAAAAGAATTGTGGAGTCTTTAAGGTTCAGAAACAATGTTTTCTTTCCAGCTTTATGTGTGAGTTAATATTATTTCAACTGTTTATAGTACCACTAAATCACGTGTTGGGATGAGTTATTATGGTTTTCTGTATAAACCACCAGAAAAATGCTTTCAAGGAGTGATTAGTTGAAAATAGCCCGTGGAAAGTATCATTGAAATAATCAGTGCTTTTCCTGCAATACAGCCTCAGTTTAAATGTGTTTTCTGGGAGAAAACATCTTCCAGCCCCTGTCACGTTGCTGACCCTGGCTGTGTCCTGAGCTTTCCAACGCAGCCAGATTCAGCATCTCCCTTGGAGGATGCACCCTGGGTCTCTGTTACTCTTGTACGCTGCCATCACCATTTCCATCGCTCCATCCTTCCAAGGCCAATCTTCTGCCCACCTTGTCCTCTCCCCTTGTCCCTGCAGCACGCAGGGCTGTGGAGCTGCTGCTAACAGGGGTTTGGGCTTCCCAAACCTATCCCACTGCGGTGAAAGGCAAACAGACCTTTGGGACTTCGGCTTTCTGGTTTTGCTGTTTGTTTTGCAAGCAGGATGGGCAGGGGATGGGATGCAGAGACCTGTGCTTGGCACCGAGGGATGGGACAGCAAGGTGGTCCTTCTGGTTGCCTGCACAACCTTGTCCTGTTCTCCAGGCTGCTTTTGCGCTGATTCCATCTTCCTTTCTAACGGCCCACCTGTTGGGATCTGGAGCAGGCTGCTCCCCTGCATCCTTGCTGATGCTCTCCTCATGCATCCATCCTTTCCACAGCAGAGTTGTGCCAGAGGCTGCTGGATGGCCATGGACATCACTATCATGGGATAAAAACACCTCCATCCCCAGCTTGCCCTGCCAGGTCTCCCTGCAGCAGGAACCTTCTTTCAATCCTCATGCATGGTGCTGGAGGCTGCAGCTGGACCCGGTGAAATTCTTCACTCTGAGGGTGGTGAGACACTGGCACAGGTTGCCCAGGGAAGCTGTGGATGCTCCATCCCTGGAAATATTCAAGGCCAGGTTGGACGGGGCTTGGAGCAACCTGAACTGGTGGAAGGTGTCCCTGCCATGGTAGGGTGGCTAGAACAACATGATCTTTAAGGTCACTTCTAATCTAGACCATTCTATGATACCTGGGGCAGATAAGTCCCAGTCAGGGCTGCTGGGGTGTGGGGAGATGCTCTGACCCTCCACAAAGTCCTGCAGCCAACAGATGCTGGGACTCGAGTTGGATTTTCTCCCCCTGTCCAGACCAATCCCCTGAGATTTTCTCCATGTTTTCGGAGGTGACTCTCCTCTCCCTCTCCCTCCCCATAGCCCATCCCATGAGGCCATTGAATTTGCAGACCCCAAAAGCAGTTCGGGTGAGTGAGCTGGAGGACACCACCCATCACCCTGCACCAGCGATGGATGCGTCGCCATGGAGGAGGTGGTTTCCATGGCGACTGTTGCCATGCCGATGGCTACTGGTGAAAGGCCTGAGAGCATCCCTGGGAGGTTCACCAGCCTCTCCTCGTGGTTAAAGATTGATTTATAAGGGTCACTTCCTCCTGGTGCCAAAGCCGTGAATATCACTTTCGCAACAGCAACACATTTTGGGTTTACTATTTGGGGCAGGTTTTGGGAATTTTAAGATGCAAAGGGGTCTGTAGGAGCATGTTTGTACCATACACGAAGGTGGAGGGCAGGTCCCCTCTGTGCCTTGTGTTCCTTATCCTTTAAGTCCCCAAACCCTCTGGTGTACACAGAGAGCTGCAGGTGGGAGGGCTGGGTGGGACCTTTTACCTGAGCTTTATGTATTTTTACCTGTAAAATAACATCACTCACCTTGATAAAAGGAGAGAAGAGGGACGGATGGGGCATCTGCTGTGCTGGAGGCGGTTAGATGTGCATGGAGAGGGACTGAATCCTCTCTAATCTCCCTGCTCAGCCTTGATGGTGCCAGGCCAAAGGGCCTGAGCTCTCCCTCGCTTTCCAAGGCTCTTAGCACAGGATTTGGGTGTGATTTGTGCTGCTGCAGCCCCTTGGCTGTCATTCCCGGCTGGTCCAGCCAAGCTGTGGAGCGGAGGCAGTGAAGGGGACAGCGAGCAGTTGGGTGGACGGCATCTTCTGCTGACCTTGCTCAGCTCCACGGCAGCTGTGGCAGAAGAAGGGTTCTCTGGGATCGAGTAGGGGATCTGAGCTCCACATAGTGGCCATGTCATCTCCAGAACTGCTGACATCCAGATCCTTTGGATCTGGCACTTATTTGGGGGCATTTAGAGCACTGGAGGGGTGTTCACTGAGATTTGACTTTCTGGCCCTGCCCTTTACAGGCTGCTTTGCTTTTATAGCAGCTGATCTGTGACTTTTCTAGGTGTTGAAGGAGTGGGAATAGGGCAAGTGACCAAGGGCTGGATGATGCCAGAGCCGGATCCTGGCCTGGGCTGCTCCTGTGGCTGGTGTGGCAGTGACCAAGTCATGAGCTGAGCCATGAGGACGTGACACAAGCAGTTCTCTTTCTGAAGGACAGTCCTGACCATGGCCTGGTGGAAAGCCAGCACCTCACAGTTCACATTTAAACCTCTCTGCTCCTTTTCACCTCTCATGGACTCAAACATCGCCAAAGGTGATGCAACCTCCTGGGCCCAGCTGGTGTCCTGGAGCCCGGTGCCTCCAACTGCTTTGCCTTGACCCCTGGTTTCATCTCCCTAATGAAGCCCGGCTGGGGCAGCAGGGCTGAGCTGGTTAGTGACACCCCCTGCCAGGAGCCATTAGCTGGGAGGTTGTAATTGCAGGGATGGGAGCTGCTGTCCCATGGCTCAAGCTGGCTAATTGGTGGTCCTCGGTGTCCCACTGCAGCAGGTCAGGGGTGGTGTGGCGCAGGGGACACCAGGATGAGGATGTGCATCATGCTGGGGTTTCCTCCCTGTCTGGAGGAACCTCTGCCTGCCCATCCAGCTTTGCACTGGATGTCCAGTGAGGGCTGAACAGAGGACCTGGGAGTTCTGCGAGCATATCCCCTCCTCCCAGCCGTGGGAGAAGACTGATCAAGGGTGTGCGTTTGGTTTGTGTGACTCCCAGCCCTAGGGAGGCACTAAAGTCATGCCATGGAAAACCCTCTCTTGGGGCTTGCAGCCCCATCCCTCCTGCAGCAGGGTCAAGACAGTCCCTGACACAAGCCCTGTGGACCAGGAGCTGCGAGGGATGGATCCAGTATACCCATGGGGTCCTACCAGCGGGCACCCTCCAACCTTGCTCTGACCATGCAGAGCTTGCTGTGTTGGGCATAAAGTCTGGATGAAGTTTCTCTTTTGGGACAAATCCAGCCAGCTGAGTCTTTGCTGCGCTGGAGGCTGTGACGGATGGGGAGGCAGCTCCAGGTCGGGAGGTGGGAGCTGCCATCCCGAGTGATTTGTGATTTCCCGAGCTGGCAAAAATCACCGTTCCTCTCCCCTTCATCCCAGCCATGCCGGGGTTGGGGGGGGGAGCAGCCCCCTCACTGCTGGGGGGAGGCGGGGGCCCGTGCGCTGCTGCGGGTCTCGGTGCATGTGGAGCATTAACGATCTAAGCAGCAGTAAATCCAAATAAACACCGACTGTTCCCAAGATTTATTGCATGAGCCTGACCTAATACCATCAGGGCTGCATCTGGGACAGCCTGGCCAGGAGGAGGTTTACGTCAATACCTTGGGAATGGAGCAACATGGGGGATTGGAGGGGAACAGTCGTGTCTCGAACGCCCCCCTCTGCACCAGGAACACCTGGAGATGTTCCATAAGGCTTTATCAATAAACCTGTGTGAAGCTTGGTGGGCTGGGGCTGTGCTGGCTGCATCAGGGGCTCCCCTCACCCTGGTCCTGGCTCTGTGGTTATTTAGAGGTTTATGCTGGGCAGATGCAATCCTGGGATGCAGGATGCTGGAGGGTTGCACAGCATCGGTTGCTACTTGCCATGGTATCACCAGCTCCCCCTGCAAGCAGGAGCAGCTCGGGAGAAGCCTCCAGAGACTGCAGACAAGCAAGAGAAGGGAAACCCTCTGCCATCCCACTTTAGGGCCCATTTCACCTCCCCAGAGCAGCAGGAACTTGCAGCTTCATCAATATTGCAGTGCAACAGCAGCGTGATGGCTGGTTGTGCGGGATCTGGTACAACATGCAGTGAGCTGGGCAGGCTGGAGCTGTGCCATGGGCTGCCGTGGTCCTTCCTTGGTGTAAACCTCACTGATCGCCACCGAGCCTCTGGAATCCACTTAGGACAAAACCTGGCTGAGAACATCTCTGCTCACGGGCAGGCTGGTGTGTGAGGGGCCGGCGTGGGAGAGGCGTCTCTCACGTTGGGGGAGTTGTCTCTAGAGAGAGAGTTTTGGCCCTGTAAAGTGTTTTGTTGCTGTGAAGTTGTTCCTGCTGCCGTTGGCAGCTCCAGGAGGTAGCTCCCTGTGGGGCTGTGGCACAGATCCTGCTCCCTCAACCTGGGGATGCAGATCTGGGGAGGAGACAGACCCAGAGGAAAGGTTCCCAGCTCCAAACAGCTGCATCATGTTGGGAAGCCACATGCTGCAGGCTGGAGCACAGCATTGGTTGGTGACCCTGGGAGGGTACTGGAGCTGGGCTCTGATGCCTGGGGACTCCTCCCTGGCCATGTGCTGAGCTCTGTTGTTGTCTGAGCAAAATATGGGGGTGTTATTCTCATAGGAAGATCGGCTTTTGGATTTGGGGTTGGACAATTCCTGCTGGAATCTACCCCTTCGCCCTCACTGCATTGTTCCAGGTTCTTCTCTTGGGCAAAGCAGGTTACAGACACGCACTGGTTCTGCTGAGTCTCTCCACCCTCTGGGATGGATGAGTGGATGGATGAATGGACGGACGGATGGATGGATGGGGTCTATGTGGCATGCTGGGGCCATGCACTTCCATTTTCATTTCCCGAGCACAAGGAGCCGCCAGGAAGTCAGTGGCTGTAGCTGCCTCGTCTGGTTCCAATTTAAGGGAAAAATGGGCTTTATGGAGCTGGGTCATGTGGCTCCCATTACAACAAGGCTTTGCAGAAAGAATCCAGCCTTCGGGGAGCTCACCCAGGCTAGCTGGCAGGGGTGAGCAGTGGTCTGGGGAACGCCTGTGCTGTGGTCTCCTCATTTCTTGGTAATCATCAGTATTTTTTATGTAAAAACATCAGAAGGCAAATAAGAGCGACTCCAAAGTTTTCTTCCTCCCACCTCTCAAATCCTGTCAGTTTTTCTTGCCCTCCCATCAGTTTTGGTGGCTTGTCTCATAATTTATGCGCTCCTAAGAATGGTGCACCCCACCAGCCTTCAAAAGACAGTGAACCAGCCCCCTGAGTGTGTCCTGGGACCTCCTGGTCCTTTGCTTCTCTGCACTGGTCACAGGGATGGAGAGGTCCTGGATGGGCCGTTTCATAGTGAGGGAGTTCCACAGCTCCATAGATTTGTCCTACTGACCCAGGAGGGAGTTTGCCCCAAAGGTTTTGGAGTCAGTACTCGGGGAACCACAGAAAACTTGCATGGTGAAACCAAATGTGATTCTTGGAGTCTTTTACTTCTACCCACTTCCTTCCCTCTGGGCTACAGAAGATCCCATCTGGGCATCGATTTGCTATTGCATTTAATTTATTTTGTTGCTGCACACAGGTTTATAGGTGAGACATCTTTTCTTCAGCAAAATCACTTGCACTGATCCTCGGTGCATCAGGGTTTCTATACATTTTACCATCTCCTCTCCAGGAGTTGAAGCTTGTTCCTCCATAGATCAGAGCAATCCTGATCCATTGAGGGCTTTTCTCTCTACGGGTCCACAGGTCCTGCCAGGAGCCTCCTCCAGTGCAGCACCTCAGCGACTATATAGGCAGGGTTTGGGCAGCAGACATCTCCCTGGCTTGGAGACCACGGCAGCAATCAGCTTCCATCCCCTGCTAAGTGTCCTCCCACCTCCCAGCCCTGCGCATCTGTCTGCAGCCAAGGGCTGCCTGGTTTTCTCTCCCTTGCCAGCTGATGGGCTGCAGGAGAAGAGATGTGGGGACAAAATGTGAGTTAAGTCCCAAATTTTGATGTCATCAGACCTCCTGACTTCTCCATATTCCTTTTTGTTCCAATTGGAATGAAAACAAAGAAACTTGAAGCTGTTACCAAGAGGTAAAATGCTTAATAGGTGAAGGGGACCCTTCAATCCCTTTATTTTAAATTTAAGCACTAACCTGGCTTGTTACATCTTGAAACATCTGATGCTATCTTGCAGATCAAAGCCTCCTTGCCTGGGTTGTAATGAAGTGTCAACCTGTTTCCTTGCAACACAAACAGGAGACACTTTGATCTGTAAAACAAGATGTTTAGGAGCCCTGCTAGCAACAGCTTTTCGCAGGGCTGTAAAACAGTGGAATATTTGAAGTCTGATGTTGTTTCCTATTGAGACTTTCCAAGTTGTGGCAACTGATAGTGTGTGTTACTGTCACACCTTTGCAAGGAATCCCACAAAATCCATCTCAAGCAAAACAATAGCAAGCTGGAGAACCAAACTGGTAGTTCCAACAGTTGCCAAAAGCAGTTGTTGGGGATTTTCCCCCTTTTCCAGAGGGCTTGTTTCCATGGGAAATGTTATCAGAGTCAATGTGAGCTCACCACAAGATATCAGCTTGTCTGAGAGATTTGCAGCAGTGACTTATTTTGGGGAAAACCCCCATGATTTTGGATGATTCAGCTGGAGAGCTCTGCCTGCACTCCTGCTGCCTTGGTCTTGCTTCTCCCTGGCCTGTTGAGCCCATGCATCGTCCCATGAGGGCTGGCTGGGGACATCTGTGCAGGCACCAGTCATGATCTGGTGGGGCTGGAGCTGCTCACACGTCTCTCCCCACTCGGCTGCAGGCTCAGCGCTGGCGCAATGAGAACTACGAGAGACCCGTGGACCTGGAGGGCTCGGGGGACGATGATCCCTTTGGGGATGATGAAATGGATGATGTCTACTCAGGCTCCGGCTCAGGGTGTAAGTAGCTGTGGGGTTCCTGGGGAAGGATCTGTGGGGAGGGTGGTTGTTGGTTTTGGTGGGAGTGGAGAGGAGCTTGACATGGGATGTGAGGGAGGGGATGGCCCCTTCTTCACCTCCAGGGCTGTCCTCCTGCCCTCTCCTAGGCAAAAGCAAAGGGAACTGTCCCAAAACGTAGACTTAAGTGACTCTGTTTCCCATTCCAGTCTCTGGCCTTACTGGACAGGATTAACCCTTCCCCAGCACAAGCACACGTGCCATATTGCAGCAGTTTCACTGAGTGCAGAGAAGGGTTTTGGGCACCACCCTTGGTTTCTGCTGAGCCTGGAACCGGTGCCTGCTCTTGGTGGTTTTTGGGGTGAGGCCAGGGGCATGTCAGCCCTGGGAAATGCTGGGGCAGCAGCAGCTTCACCCTTTGCTCTTTTCCCCTCTTTCAGATTTTGAGCAGGAGTCTGGGCTTGAGACAGCAGTGACCCTCACCACGGACACGTCTGTCACGCTCCCCACCACGGCAGCTGTGCTGCCCATCACCTTGGTGCAGCCTGTAGCAACCCCCTTTGAACCATTCCCTGCTGAGGACACAACCCCTGAGCAGACAACCAGCATCTTATATATCCCCAGGATGACAGAGACACCAGTGATCCCCAGTTGGAAAACAACCACCACCAGTACCACTGCCAGCAACTCTCCTACCACCACCACCACAACCACTACGACGACCACGACAGCCACAACGACGACCACCACCACTGCGGCCACAACCACCACCAGCACCACCATGGCTACTGCCAAGCCCACCACCATCCGGAGATTCCTTCCCCCCTACGTCGCCAAGGCAGCCACCACCCGGGCCACCACCCTAGAGACACCCACCACCGCCATCCTTGAAACGAGCACGCCAACGGAGGTGGCCACGTCACGGCTTGTCCCCACCAGCACAGCCAAGCCCAGGTCCCTGCCAAAACCAAGCACCTCCAGGACTGCAGACCTCACAGAAAAAAGCACTGCCTTGCCGTCCAGGCCTGCCACGCTGCCACCTACAGAAGCCCCCCAGGTAGGAGGCAGGAGCCCTTCTCACCTGCTAAAGGGCTGTGGGCCATGCTTGGTGGTGATGGGAAGCCTCTGGGGTTGATTAGGGCCAGTTAGTCAAGCCAAGTTGGGCTCTTCCCACCTCTGTAGAGAGCAGAACATTTGGGGAGCTGGAGAGCAGGGATTAGAGGGTGGGCGGTTTGGCATGGGCAGAACATGGTGGTGGGGCTGGTGCGAGAGCTGATGGAGGCCACCCAGGTTTATGCCACATTCCCAGTGCCCCTGGCTCTGCCCTGCCCAGCTGCTCCGCAGCAGCTTCCCCAGGCGGGAGGGGAGCAGGGCTGAGGGTACCACCACCCCCTGGAGAAGGAGCAGCTTTGCTCTGGGTTTGGTGGCTGGGCTCATCGTACCGGTTCCCAACTTGCAGCCTGTCAGTGGGAGGCCCAAATGCTCCACAATTAGAGCTTGACGGTGCATTTCCAGCCCGTCGGGTGTCCTAAGCAGGGGATTGAATCCGCGGATCCATCTCTCATTCCGAGCCCCTCAGGGGCCCTTTGAAAAGCACTTTGACTGAAAGGTGGAGTGATTTGTCTAAACTAGTCCCTCTTTTCCACGTACATAGATGTATGTAGAGCGCTCTGGGCTCTCGCTGACCTTCAATTAATCTCTGTCACAAAAAACTCCAGCGTGTGGGAAGCAGTGAGCCATGCGCTGGTGCCCGGGGCAGTGTGACATGGAGAGGGCTCCTTCATGACCCCCCCGGCTTCAGCCCATCGAGCTCTCAGCTCATCCCAATGTGTAACACTCCAAGACAGATGTGGAGGGACCCATTTGCCCCACAAAAGAGGAATCCAGGGAGATTTTGTTCGGGGATGCTCAGTGTGGTCCAGCTCAGCTTGTGGACCTGTAGCAGGTCAGGCTGATGGGACAAGGGGAAAAATGTCAGGGGGGGATTTGGCCCTGAGAGAGCTGCAGGGGTGGGGATGTGCAGGAGGCAATGAATAGGGCAGGGTTGGGATGGAGGGAGATGGAGCAGCTGATCTCATAAGACCACACGTCTTATGAGGAGAGGCTGAGGGAACTGGGGTTGTTGAGCCTGGAGAAAAGGAGGCCTGGGGGAGACCTTCTCACTCTTGACAACAAGAGGAAAAGGCCTCAAGTTGTGCCAAGGGAGTTGTGTTTAGGTTGGACATGAGGAACAATTTCTTGCTGGCAAGGGTTGTGAAGGGCTGTCCCAGGCTGCCCAGGGCAGTGGTAGAATCCTCATCCCTGGAGGGGTTTCCAAGCCGTGGAGATGTGGTGCTGAGGGCCATGGGTTAGTGGTGCTCTGGCAGTGCTGGATTGGATGATCTTAAGGGTCTCTTCCAGCCAAAATGATTCTATTATTCTATGATCTGCCCAGCCTATGCTTGCTATCCAGGCTGGGTTTTCCTCCTTGCTAAAAGGCCTTGCTCAGGACCACAGCAGGAAGCTGGGCTGACTGCGTCCTGGGTGAGAATAATCCATCTTCCTATTTCTGCTGTGTGCTGTAGTGTTGCAACCATAAGAGCAGGTTGAAGGGAGAAAAGAGAGAGGAAAAGGACCCCACTGGGCTCATCCAATGGCTTCTGGTCCTTACACTTGCTATGTTGCTGTAGCACAAATGGTTGTATCACTTCACGTCTAGCAAGGTGTCATCTGTGAGATATTTCTTCCAACCGTTGGTCTACACTGGGGATAGAGAGCTCAAATAAGGGTCTGGGATGTGGGGCTGTCTTTAGGGGAAGCTACAGGAAACACGTGAAAGTTTGTGCATCTCAAGGGTTCCTGGGACAAGAGTAGTCCAGCTCAGTCACAATGGCCTCAGCCTTTTGGTGACCATCAAGATATGGGGTTGTATGACTTGCTGCATTATAATTGTCCACTTCAGTGGCACAGGGACAGGACACTCCAACGTTGTCCTCCATGTTCCCTGCTGAAAGGATCACACTGTCATGGGTACTGTGATGTCCTTCCTCTGCACACACCAGAGCTGCTGGGGGCAGGAACCACCCTTTGGTCCTTGTCCCCTGCTCCATCTTGTCCTTTCTCTCAGATGGAGCCAGGGGAGGTGACGACAGTCCTCGACAATGAACTGGAGGTCCCAGTCAGCAGTGGCCCCAGTGGGGACTTTGAGATCCGGGAGGAGGAAGAGACGACACGTCCCGAGCTCAGCAACGAGGTGATGGCTGTGGTGACACCACCGTTGGGACCCGGGCTGGGCAAGAACGCAGAGCCGGGGCTGATTGACAACACGATAGACTCCGGCAACTCAGCCGCTCAGCTCCCTCAGAAAAACATCCTGGAGAGGAAAGAAGTGTTAATAGGTGAGACTGGAGGCTGTGGGTTTGTTGGGGAAGAGCTGGTGTGGTTGGAGGGGTGACAGGCCCATGGGTTGTCCATGCCCCAGGAGAGGGGTTGGTCTTTGGCAGGGCGTTGGTGTAGTGTCTAGCTTGGGCTGACCCAAACTCATCTGCCAGAATAGCTCCAGGGCCTGTGCTGGGAGGTTCCTGGGGGTCTTCGTGTCTTTGCCAGGGGAGTGCAGAGCTGTGCATGATTTGCTTTTGCTAAGATGAGTTTCCAGGAGAAAAATAGAATGTTAGTGGAAAGATGTGCTATGGTGCTGCCTGAATCCCACCTGGCTACCCCCGACTGCAGGGGACAAGAGAGGGGCCCTGGGAGGACCACTTGTCCCAGCCAGAGGGACATCAGAGATGAGGCAGAAGTGTCAGATTCCCACCAGCAGCTAAAGGAGCTGGAGGCGATGTCATGGCAAAGAAATTACTGTTGTGGTGGCCAAGGCATAGATAGTCTTTAAAATAGCCTTTTACACAAATTTGAAGGTAATTCAGCATAATACTTTTTTCAAGGCTACTAAGCTGAAAACAAAAGACTGTCTGTACAGCAAAGAATAACTGTGCTATTAAGAAGAGGTCTGAGTGAATCATTGCTGTGCAAGACTCTTCACAAAGAACCCAGAAGCAAACTGTTAATGAAGTTACGGAACATCTGAAAAACAAAAGCCAGATATCCCATCTGCCATACAGCTATCTCCTAGTTCTTAAACTAATTAAATTTGAACACTAAACCACTTCTGCACTGAAGAATGCATCAAGGAGCAGTTCATTATTCATACAGCCTGACAGAATCTCACCAGAATTCTGTGAGGAATGGGGAAGGTGGTTTTCTACTCCTCTTTCTGTGATTTGCTGGTATTGGTGAAAGAAAACATAGTACTTACAAAAGCAGAGGAAAAGCGTGTCGACACACATTGCATAGACGCTGAAGAACCCGTGTGCAACTAGGTAGGAGCCAATAATGACCGTCTAGAAGAAACAAATCACAGTAAGACCCCATATTCAGTCTGTCACCAATGCAGCAGTGTTAACACACGTCAGAAGCCTACTCTGCCAAGCAAAGGATTTAATGGCAGCTCCGTAATTCTACCAAAAGTTACTGCTGCCGTGGAAAGGGGTCACAAGCTCAAGACACCGCATCCCAACACGCAGCAGCTGCTGGTTTTTGAGCTGCCAAACTGGAGTCATTTCAGCCCCCAAAGACAATACAGGCCAAGAATATTCAAGATTATTCTAAAGAACTACTCATCCTGGAGAGGTTCCAGAGTGTAGAGGGGGGTACAGAAAGAGAGAGAGATGCACCACAAGAAGCCACACTGTCGTTGGTGCCTCACCACCATCCTTTGCTGTCAGGTAGGTCTGAGCAAAGCAGATGTGAAACCTAATTTTTCTGGGGTTGCAGAGCCACTGCAGTGCCACTTCTGCCTCAAGGATCCAGAGGACTAGGGCGCAGCAGATCAGTCCTCCCTTCAGTGGATACTCTGCCACCGAGAGGATGACAACAGGAGCTGTTACCAGACCAGGCCCTGAGTACTCTGAGCGCCTCAAACTGCCCCAGTGTTTGGGAGATAAAATGATGGCCTTACCAACAATGGTACCCAGTAGTAATTTAGCACTGGTGCTTCCTGTGCAAAGACTGGTATTCTCCGTGTGAAGAAAAAGAATGCAAGAACACCTGCAAGAAGCAGAGAAGATTGGTGATTCCTGTGCTAACTCCAATTTCCTAACACCTGAAGAATGGATGAGATAAAACAGACAACAGATCCAAGGTTGGTTTAAATAAGCGTTTGTAACCAATACATACTAATTATCTGCTGGATCTGTATTCTGACAGCAGAGATATGTGAATGAATCAATTACCATACAGATAGTCATGGGCCCAGAGAGACTTTAATGAACTGTTTTGTTTCATCATTCTGCCGGATTTAATAGAAAAATTAATAAATAATGATAAACAAGACAGTGACATGGGATAACAAAGACCACTGGGTGGACCTTTTCTAAAATAGAGTGAGAAAAATTCTGCTGCTTTAATTTTTATTTAAGTATTTCAGATTAAAAGGAGAAATGGCAGGGCTAGTGATAAGCATAACAATAGGTTTAGAACACACCAAGGCATCTACAGCAGAAATCGCCCAAAGAACTTGTCGAAGAGGACGAAGACATGAATTAATTTCAGTATTTCATGGCTTACGTTTCAGAGAACATGTTTCAAATCAACTTTGCTACCCTAGTTTGAAAGTCATGCTAAGGGAATGACAAACTATTTTAGATCTGTTCTTTGTACTAACTTTCAACTTTTGATTAAAAAATAATTCATTACTAAGTTTTGAAGTATACAGAAATACAAAATATGGTGATCTATCTGTAAAGTAATGTTTTGAAACTGCTGTGACACTTTAGAAAAGTCATGTAGGAATACTGTCAACTTGAATTTCTGACAGTGCTTCATTTAAAAAAAAAATTTTAAAAAATCACTTTTCTGTCACAGAAAACCATGAATAGTATATTTTGGTATTTACTGATAACTAAGAAAATCCTGCAAGGATGTTAGAAACATTCTATTTCTTCTACTACAGCTTATAGCCATAATGGGCTTGAATACAGCAGAGATTCAGGCCCGTCTTGTGCAGACTGCACCACCTCCTCTTGCACACATGCTGTCCGCCACTGGGCGAGTCTCATTTGCAATTTTGTTCACTTCTTGTGCCTTACTTATTGGATCTGAATTTGGTCTGATCCACTCTGATGCTTTGGCTGCAGAAGCCCTTGCACCAGTAACACACATGAGAGCAGTAAAAGCAATTATGGAAAAGATGCTGTCAACAACACACTGCGGAGGGCAGAAGGGAAAAAAAGAAAAAAAAAATATTTTAGTTCAATCCTGCAAATCCTAGAAACACATGAACAGCTTCCCAAATAGCCAGACCAATGAGAACCTCCAGCTGTAACTAGGCATATAGGAATATGGCAGGCATACGTGTAGGTGCGAGAAAATGGAACATATCATTTGGAAAAAAATTGATTCAAGCTTACCTACACCACCAGCAACGAGAATTTTCCCCAGGAACAAAAGGAAGTCTGTCACTTTGTCCAGAACTGCAACTCTGTTCAGCAAAGAACAAATGATACATAATCATCACACACCCGACATTTGCATTCTTTCTCCTTAAATCTAGGGATAATTGACAAAACATGACCAAGAAACTGTCTTCTGCTGGTTTTGCAGACTGACAACACAACAACACAGGATCACAACACCAAGGGCTTTGTTACAGCCTAATCCCATGAGGCAAAACAGCACTGGGCCTCTTGTCGGGTCAGCCCTTAGTGCAGCAGTACTGCTGCAGCCCTTCGGCACTGTTTATTGCTATTGCTCAGTAAAAAAAAAACAAAACAAAGCAAAAAAAAAAACCCCACCAAAAAAACCCCACCCCATCAAAATATTTTATTTCAGCCTTTCTTCTAGGGTCACAGAGAAGCCAGCCCAGAAGAGGCAAAGTACACATCAAGACAAAAAGCAATGCTTGTGTTGACTGCTGGTAGGTCTTCCTCTCTCTTGGTCCTATCTGGCCACATTTCATGATGCCATTACACAACAAATCTACTCCTGTAAGATATCATTGCACAACACTGAAGGCAGGAGGCCTCAAAGCAGGGAGACAATCACAGATGAATGAACGAAGGTAGACAGAAAAATTGACAGTAGATCTGCAGCCCTCATTGAAAGCAATAGCAGGGAGTTTCTGCTCGAAATCCTGCCAGCCTGTCTTATCAGAAACTGCAGGTAAATACTGGCATGGAAAATGAGCTTCGCATCATCATCCTCTTGACAGTGCTGACTGCTATGGATATGGTAATAGACAGCACTGACTACCATGAGAGATAAATGTTAGGAAATACTATAGAGAACAAACCATCATTAACCTGTCAGAATCCAGAATTAGCAAAATTCACAATACAAAAAAATCTGTTTGAAACAATAAAATTATATGCCTGGCTTTTGGCTATTGCTTTTACTGATCAAGACAGTGAGGTGAGGTTCTGGAAGGAAAGGAGGGCAGCTTCCCTTTGCTACTGCGCAGGCACTGCACAGCTGGACACCTGCACTGGTACCAATGCACTCCATCCTCCATTCTCCTATCTCCAGACCTTTCCTCTTCTTTCTTAAGCATCGTTCCCATTTTCCTCTATCAGCCTCCTGCTCCACTCCTCTCTTCCTCCCAGTCCTTCACTTAATAATTTAAACCACCTAACCAGTTTTACTGTCTCTGCCTTGGTAATTACATTTTCTGCTGTTGCATCAACATGGCCTGCTCCTAAGTCACTCTCCCATTATTTTTTGATCTTACAGTAGTACAGGAAGAGCCAGGAGCAATGAAGAACACTACTGCTGAGAACAGGGAGTTTGGCAGCAGTCTTTGTAGGCTGGAAAAGGGCCAGGGGACTTCCCAGCACTGGGGGAGATCAGGTTATGATAAAGATACTAGCTTTGAAAGCAAAGTTCTCTCTCTTCTATGCTGCCACTCTTTGACATCCTATAAGCTTTCTGGGTGAATCTGAAGACTTAGGTCTTTCTGCTTTCCTTGTAACAGACAGGGAGTGGACCAAAGCTCAAGAAACACACATATGGCAGACGATGAGCACCCCATTCCTGTAGATCCATAGATCTCTTCTCAGGGGCACCACTGGTTCCTTGGAGGCACCATTACAATCTACATCCTGCTTGTGAATTTAAAAGAGCCATCACAACAAAACTGTAGACAATACCAACTTTGCAAGGTTACTGTGCTGGACAGCCTGCTGTCACACATGCGTGTGAGAAGTGAGGGCCATGTCTGAGGACAGAAGTAGCTTACAATAAAGTATTCGGTGGAGACATGGGAGAGGAAGGAAGTATGTCTTCAGAGTGCAGTAACAGGTAATCCTGGCATTTCCAAGGACGGGGAGATAGCCCCTTACCTCACCACATTCCGCATTAGCAAAAAGAATGCTTCCTTTGCCGAAGTGCAGAAGTTTTTACCATATATGGCAATCTGCAAAATAATAGTAGCTGTTAAGTACTTTAAACAATTGGGACACCTCCTTGTATGCCAGAATCCCAATGCATGTAATACATCGTTCTCTCGAGTATGTGGCCTTGAAACTCAGATGAACATAAAGCACTTCCCGCAGTCACCTGCTACCTCCCAATGCTTCCCCTTGGGCTGGGACAGAATACTATCCATCTCTCCCCTTCAGAACACCTGGTGATGAGCATGCCATGCCACCCTTTGTGATCTCGCAGGCATTAGACTCAGTTCTTTGCCAAGCAGAGCAAATAAGATAGTTATTGAGGGATTCTTCTCATCTCACTAGTTACCTACAGTAGATTTATAGTCAGTGAAAAGGAACAGGCACTTGTAGAATGGAAGTGAGTTGACCTCTGTAGGTGTCCCCTTGGACCTGACACTGCTCTCACTTAAGAAGAAATCAGCAATAACAGTATCCAAGCCAGTGATTTACAGCAACATAAAGTAAAGCAGCTAAAGTTACTCAGGAACGAAACCATTTCTTCTTCCTGGAATAGTGTCCACAAGGGTAGGATACACTAGAACAGCCCTTAGTGGAGTCAGTTTACCAACTGTAAACACGATAGTCAAAAAGACTATGCCATCTTCCTCTTCAAGACGGCATTAATTTGAAACATCAGCTGCATGAACATGGGTTACAACAGACCCATTAGAGCCACCTCCCTTGAGACAAGTCTGTGACTGTACCATTCAGTCACTGCAATTCCTTCAAGTCAGAACATCCTAGGCCAAAATCTCTGTATGTTTATTTAGGTGAGAATCTGGAATTTATCTCCTGAAAGCTGAGAAGGGCTATTTTAGAGAACTATTGCTGCTGCTGCTAGTAGAATTTGTGATTGTAACTTCCAGGAAGAAATACAGATACCGCATGCCTTCTGTCCTCCTTATTCAAACACTGCCTCCAAACAGAAGTGTCATCAACATGCAGTACGGAACAAGATAATATTTGTGTTGACATCAGGATTTCAATTGCTGAATCAGAGTGGGAGTTAACCAGTTATTCCATTCCTTCCCAATTACTTTGGGGGGCAAAGGGGATAGACAAGGTCAGGCTTGAAAAGAGGCTGAGTTTAGAAGAAGAAAAAAATAGATCTTACGTTTTCATGGTAGGATCATATGCATTTCCTGAAAACTCCCATAAATCCCATTATTTATTCAGTAGATTCTAGTACTGCTAGCTGTTGACCAACTAGAAGTAGCTAGGGTATTTTAGTGCCCCAGAAAGGGGAGACCACATGCAAAGACAGCACATACCATGATGTAGGCATTTCTGTTTATAAATTTTAAGAATTTTTCCAAACACCAGAAACAGCATTTGAGGCAGCAGAGTAGAAATCTAGTGAAGGAGTTCTGTGTACCTGGAAAAAAAGGAAAGAGAGTACATCACACATAGAACTCAGGAACAGTTTCCAGAACACAGAAAGCTATTCAGAAGAAAACCCTGAATTGTGACAAAAGCAGAAACATTATTTCTTGTCTTCTAGCAATGGACTCTCTTTCTCAACCAAATTTAGCGCACTAGCTTTCAGTTAGATCAGATCCACACCCCACATGAACTCTGCATTAAGTTCCCAAGGACACAGACTCGGTTTGAGTAAACCAGCACAAATCCACTGGCTTTGAATGGAACTACAATGAATAAAACCAATGTGGAATTAATCTCTTTTCATTGCTGAAAAAATACCTTGGGAACGTAAGAAGTAATTTACCAAAGGAGCTCTTAATAAGCTAGAGCAGATTCATAAATCTCACCTTTCAGTTTGTGATCCAAGTACTCCAGTATTACTCTAATAAGCTGGACAATTGCAAGAATTAAGGCTCCAAATGCCAGTGAACCTGTATGGTATCTAAAACAAAATAAATTACTGTTATGTAGCACACGTGTATATGTACAATTAGATATATATGTGCATGTGTGTGTACATATATGTAAATAAAATTATAACTGGAGGAAGGTCCATTAGTGGGAATTACATAAGCTAATGGACCTTCATCCCAATCCACCGGAGATAGGAACAAGATGAAGCCATTGGTGCTGTTGGTGTTCATGCAAGTGCTGCATCTGTCTGTCTGCTGATCTGTGTGTCCAGCTGTGTATATAGGAGTTGTATACATGTATTTGGGGGTGTGTGTACTGGGAATACCTGCTCAGCCCTGTAACTGGCTGGACCTGGGGACATGGAGCTGCAGCAGCCTCGCTGCTATTGGGCTACAGGACTGAGCTCCCCCCTAACAACTACATTTTCCTGATGCTGGTTTTGGCCGGGACAGAGTTACTTTTCTTCACAGTGGCTGGCAGGGAGCTGTGTTCTGGATCTGTGACCAGAACAGCGCTGATAGCACACCCATGTTTCAGCTACTGCTGAGCAGCGTCAAGGTCCTCTCTGCTCCTCACCCTGCCCCGCCAGCGAGCAGGCCGGGGCTGCACAGAGAGCTGGAGGGACACGGCCGGGACAGCCGACCCCAACCGACCAGGGGGATGCTCCAGACCATGTGACGCAGCAATAAAAGCTGCGGAGAAGAAGGAGAGAGAAGGAACGTTCGGAGCGATGGCGTTTGTCTTCCCAAGTCACCGTGCCGGGTGATGAAGCCCTGCTGCCCTGGGGACGGCTGAACACTGCCTGCCGATGGGAAGCAGTGAATGAATTCCTTGTTCTGCTCTGCTTGCGCACGCAGCTTTGCTTTACCTGTTAAACTCTTTATCTCAGCCCACACCTTTTACCCTTCAGATCCTCTCCCCCATCTGGCTGTGGGGGAGCGAGCGAGCGGCTGCCTGGGGCTTCCAGGATTAAACTACAGCAATCGTGATGGACCCTACTGTGGAATAAGATGAGCTGAACCATATTAATTTCTTTGCTTCTTACACAGCCTCAAATAATGCACCCAGACATACTAAAACTAATTTCAAAGACTGAACTCCATGCATCTCCCAAATTGCTCAAGCAGCTGCCGTAAATGTTCCACATTTATAGACTTCACTTAATACAAATAACCTCAAATGATTGGAAATAGAATAACAGGTGACCAAAATACGAAAAATAATCGTTTTCAGTGTGGTGACCATCTATATTTTCATGGTTAGGAAAGCCGGATCCACACTTTTGTCAGAGTAAAGCATGGAGAAAAAATTCACACTTCCCAAATATAAAAAAGTACGTATGTCACTGCTGCACGGACATGGAATGCAAACCCATTTCTAAATTATCACTGCCTTCCTATGTCTATGCAGCATCACAGCAGCCTTTCTTTCCACACCTTTTTCTAAATGGATCCTGTCTTTCACTAACCAAAAGCTCAAGCATAATAAACAGACATTTCTTTGAGCACATGCTGTCCCGATGGGTTTCAGTTCACAGTAACACCTCCTAAGTTAGGTCTGTATGTAGCACTGTGTACAGTACTACCAAGGACGTCAGTCTCAGAGGCTGGAACAGTCCCCCACTAGGCTCACTATTTAACAGCTTCTTTAATTATATGAAAAAGATAACAGCTTCACTTGCTCGCCACCGTTAGAAGCACACAAGTATTCAACATCAGCTAAGGCTTTGGGTGGGGAGAAGGGCTGGTGGGGTAGGGGTGCATCTCAGATTGACAGCAGCAGTATCCTGCCCTCTGAATACGACAGAGCTATACTCCAGCATCACAAAGAAGCCACTGCCACCTCAATTTAAGTTCCTCATTCTCAGTGTACCAGTGCACCTTCAAAAGAATAAAAAGACCACAAGAAAATTTATCTTTCTCATATATTTGAAGCCTACAACCATAACAGACATCAAGCTGCCTATCATCAAGGCCAGGACCCCCTCGACAGCAGCCATTCCTTTCTGTAAGGGAAAATCAGCAATGATATGTGATGATGGAAGGCACTGCCTTCCTCAAGGACCAATTTAGCCCAGCAGGGGAAAAGTAGCTAAGGCAACATGCATCTCAAAGCAGGAGAAAAATTAAAGGCAGGAAGAGGAAGCATGGATATGGAAGGGAGAGTAAGGGATGAAAGCAGTAGTAGTAATAACTATTTGAAGGATAACCACGATAAGGATAGTGGATAAAGAAGAGCAAATGCATCCCTTGCAGTTCCTTAGCGGAGAGAATATCTAGACTGAGAAAACCAGGACATCATGAGCAGAGTTGGAGCCCAGAGAAGTGCAAATTTACCAGAACAGCTGCTGCTGTGTTCAACTTCTTCCTACCAGGAGGTAAAAAGCCCGTAAGAAGCCCACCTCTGCACACCAGGTACCATGCAGGAGGGTTACAGTGCTGCTGCTCCTGCTGTGGGCCCAGACTTCATCACTCACCTCTGACTACTGCACCAGGGTGAACAAATAGGAGCTGCTGCTGCCCCAGCATGCCTGTTCCCCATGACCCAACCCAGATGAGCAACTGAAAGACACCTCCCTGGCTGTCCCTCTGCCTTCCTGACCCGGTGCTTGGCATGGCCCCGTCCACACAGTGCCACCGCTTTCTGGCGTGACCATCCCAAGCTGATGATAGAGCATCCTCACACCACCCTGCCTGTGTGCACCCTCCGCAGGGCGAGCTGCTGGGGTAGCACCCTGCCAGCAGACTCTGAGCCTGCAGGACCTTGGGCAAGTCATTCACCACCCTACACCTCTGTTTCTGCCTCTATTAAATTTTACTGTCTTACTGCATAGAGCTGAGAAGAAAAAACATCAAATTAGGAGCATATTAAAAGTTGTGGGAAATTCCCATCACAGCTGGCTGCTGACAGAGCTGTGGAACTGTCTCCAGAACAATTTACACACCCTAAAAGTGCCTGATATTTGGATAAAGTGCTTGTTGAATCATCCTTATCCTTTCACCTTTTTGTTTTTTAGCAACACAAAGTGACTAATTCTGTGCATATTAAACCAAAACCCAGTAGTGGAAGTGTAAAGAAACAACTCCTCACACAAACTAAATATGGTCATTGAAAGTTGATGCACAGAATACAAATTTTTCACCTGTAGTGCTGAGTCCTTCAGACCACAACTTCCATTAATGAAAACTCAGGAATCTTTTCCAAAGTTGTTACAGATTTAAGCAGTCCATGTGAAAACATTCTTCCACCTATTCAGCAGGTGAGGGACACCAGTCGATTCCCAGGCTTACACGGAATGCTTCCAAAATTACCAGGTGTGTCCCGCACGGCACCAGCATCACAAAAATAGAACAGTAGCTGCTGAACGTGGAGAGAGCCGGGGGTCAGCATCCAGCCTTGCAGACCCATGGCCAGGAGAAGGCTTCTCCCCTGAGCCCAGCTTGCAGTGGCACCAATAGACCATCCCATGAGGGTAAATCCACCGGCAGTTTCCAGCCAGTCTCTTGGGATACTGGAGCCCTGCAAAACAGCTTTTTCAGCATCTCCTCCCAAGCAGCACTGCAGTTGCATCCTCTTTGGGTCTGAGACTGCCCTTTTGGTCTGTCTGCATGCATCCCTGGCCTTCAGCCCCCACCACAGAGCATGTATCACAATAACAGGCTTTTTAACCACTACTAACAGACACCTCATATAAAGAAACACAAAACAGAGATAAATACGATTTTATGGGTTCACAGGAAATTTTGTCTTGGTGCTCCATGTGATCACGTATATGTGAAGGATAACACCAAAATGTTCTCAGCGCGAAAAGGACTCTCGTCTATGGGAAACTTGAACTCCCCTGCTGCCTGCCCCCATGATTTCTGTGATTGATTATATGTATCCTCGTCTTAGTTTTAAGCTATTCTTCATTTATTTCATTTGCAACATTGCTAAGGTTTTTCCTGATAATCATTTTATTCCCTTGTCTTCCTTTCATTTGGCAACAGCTGAGCTGGCAGCAAGCCCAAGACATGGTAAATGACAAATCACTACCAGATGAAGCTGTGAGTTTTACAGAGAGCATTTCCTCCTGCCACAGAATACTTTGAGGCCCAATAAAATTACGAAACTGACTGAGAGTTACACCAAGATCAAGCTTTACGTTAAGGCTTCCCAGTTACAGAAAACCATACCAATTCTCCAAGCTGTGAATCAAGTAACTGGGTTAATGAAGCCCCAGAAAAGCAGTAGATTGCAACGACAAACCCACAGCAGGTTCAGGGGCTAACCCTTGCTGCCTCACCTGGGAGCAGGAAAGGCCCTTTGCTCCCCTGGAGAGACAGCAGCCCTGGAAAGTAATGCTCTGCAAGAAGCAGAAGTCCCCCTTGTATCCTCCCTCATCCCTGTTACAGCCAGGGAGCTGTGGCAAGAGACCTCCCTGCTGATGGGGCTTAGAGAGGATGGGGCTTTTCCAACACAGCCACAGAACACTTCCCAGCAATCCAGCACTTTGGGCCAGAGAAGAAAGCAATACCAGCGCTCACCGCTGCCAAGAGCCTTGGTAAATCCTCCTCTGCAGAGTGCATCCCTCCTAGAGAGTGAAAAGAAAATGGGATGGCGTAACCCTCAGGGAGAAAGAGGTTTCTCCTGGGTACCCTCCAAGCTGGACAATGTTGCTTTTTTCTGGGAGTCCTCCCCACAGTCTCTGTGAACCCAGCACTGAAGCCACAGGCATGACATGAATGTCTTCCTGAACCTTGTTTCACCCACTGGACATCTCCTTTTGTCACACAGAATTATCAGACAAGAATTGAGACTCTCCATCCTGTGAAAAGGCTTTCCCATTTTTTGCAAGGTAGACACATTTAATTAAGGCTGTGGCATTTACAGTGCCCTTGGAGCTCATGCGTAGAGACATATTTCTTTACCTAGTTGTACAGACAGAGGTCTGAACTTCTGTGTAGTAATTCTATAGGAGGCACGGAATGATAAAGTGGATGTAAACCGAAACCATCCTGAGCCACATAACTCCAGCTGAACAACGCCTGGCTTGGACATAACCAAAAGATACAGAAGTGAAGCCAGCAGAGCCCTAACCAGAGAACACACTCCGGAGGCGAACGCTTCCGAAATCTGCAAGATGAAGGATGCAGCCCATGCAGTGCATATTTAGAAGAAAAACCAGAAGGAAAGGAAAAGACTCAGTAACAACGTGGTTATAGTTCTGTGCACCCAGCTGCCACACAACTTGTTTTTCCTAATCGCTGGAAAACCGCTCCCTTCAGAGGGGTGTTGTTTGATTCTGTGGGAAAGTTTGCAAGATATTGAACAGTTCTGTATACAAACACAGAATACACAGCACATACCAGGCCTACTGAGCTGCTGCCAATTTCAACCCTCATTCACCAAGGACTTAATTCAGCATTCAGAGTATGGTTAGGACAATTTGTTGCCTGCAAACTTAGGCTTGCCTGACCCCAAGGTGCTACGGGGCTGAGCAGTGCTGCGGTTATCCAGACTGCACACACAACAAACTGCTCTGTGGGCAGCAAATTCCCATGTCTCCATCTCTCGTGCTGCTGGACCCCTCCGCCTGGACACAGGACCAGCAGGATGCTGCTGCACCCCAGGGTGCTTTACAGCCAGAGGAGCACTGTTCTGCCTGCAGTAAAAACACATGGGCGAGGTTTGGATGTTTTATGAACAATCCCATACACCCTTTTTCTTTCAAAAATTCCAAAAGCCTGGGTTGGTCTCACAAGCCTGCCACAAGGCAGCTCATCTCCATTGGACAGGACACTCAGGATGAGGGGGGCCTAATCAGGTCCCTGAAATCCGCTGGCCTGCAGGGCAGACACCAGGGACCCAGGGAGCCCCTGGATCCAGCCGTGCTGCAGCCCTCCCCTAAACATGCTGCTGAGCTGGGCACACTCCCCAGGCACGTGCCGCACAGGAGCGAGGGGTCAGAGACAGCCTCACACCTTGCACCCCGCTGAGCCCAGCTCTGCCCAGCGCAGGGCCCAGGCCAGGACCACCAAGGGGAATCTGGTGGTGATGGGCAGCAGCAGGACAAACAGCAGGACCCCCTCAGCCAGGGCTGGGTGCTAGCTGGTGAGCAGGACATCAGCAGAAACAACCAGGACAGCCTCGGTCTGGCACTTGCAAAGATGTTCATTTATTACCACTCTAGTGACCGTTCTTTTCCAACTGAATTTTCTTTCTTTAAATATCTTTGAAGTTAAGCATCGCCTGCAAAATAATTGTGCTGCATCATTGCATCTCTTCAGCCCTTTCAGTTTGCCGACCCACATCCCTCCTCAGTGGGCCACAGGCCAGCCCCGGCCACCCAGTGCTGGACAGGAGGGATGCTGAGGACCCGCTCCAGGCTTCCCCCCACAGCACCCCACGGAGCAGGCTCCTCCACGTGTCCTGTGGCACCAGCATCTGCAGCCTCCAAGCACACAGGACAGGGAACCGCAAAGCCGAAATTGCAGCAAGCTGGTAGGTGGAGGTGAGGGAAACTTCAAAGGGCCAAGTCCAGACAATACTTTCCTGTCTGGGGGAGTCACGCACAGTCCGGGAGAGGAGAGCAGGGGGAGCCTGTCAACCTTCATTGGCCACAGGTAATGGTACAGGGTAATTTCTTCTGATAATGTCACCGGAAGAGGAAATCCTGCAGACTAAACTCATTAAGGTCTGAGGGAAACATGGTGAGGAGGTCTTTCTGCGGGGAGGAGGACCACAGGCTGAGTTTGTCTGAGTGGGGGAGCATCGCTTATGGCACACAGACTGAAAGCTCTCGGGGCTTCCCTCTTTGGCATATGTTAGTTCTTAAAGCCTGACTTCTCACTTCTGAGTCAAAACTCAAACATCCTTACAAAGACTGTCTCGTCCCGGTCCCCTCCCTCACAGAAGAAAACCAACAAAAAGAAGAAAGTGTCAGACTGATGCTCAAGAGCCAGCGATTTGGAGGCATTTGACCAACTTCCCTTCATTGTCGCTCCTGTAACAAGCGAGCCCATAAATAAGACATTACACTTCCGTAAGTGCTTGTTCCAGAGGCCGTTCAATGTAATGCAGATATTTCCATTGGCTTTGGATCAAGACCAATAATGCCTCAAAGCTGAGGCTTTCCAAGTGGGCAGGGGTGGAAGAGTCCTCAGCAGCTCTTCACCAAAGGGTGGCACCATTTGCCAAAAATAAACACAGTTATCCAGGACAGGCCCCTGAGGCACACCCAGAGGTAGCCCCCACCTCTCCCCTCCTGCACATCTGCAGCTCTGGAGCAAGTCCCCTGTGGCATGGGCAGGAGGGAGCACCACAACCTCAGGCTGCCCATCGGGTGAGCAGCCTGTGCCCCTCCAGCCCCAGTGGCATTGCCAGCCCTGCCACCCCCAGCTGCTTCCACCCTGATAAACCGCACACAGCACGGTGCCCAACGATCTATTTGGAGATAATGTGCAGGTTCCTCCTTTTCTGAGCCCGTGACACAGCAGCACAGCCTAGCCTGCTCCACTCGAGAGGAAAACGCTGGGGGCTTCAGAGGCAATGCAGCCTGATCCCTCGTACTTTATGGGAAAATATTTTGATGGTACAACAGCTGGAATTAGATAAAACTAGGATGACTGGCATGTAACCTGCTAATCCTTCCAGAAGCGGTTAACCTGAAAATACAAGATGAAAAAGAAGTCTGCACTTTGGCAGTGCAGGTGTAGCCCGGCTGGCACATAGCTCTGGCCTGGCCTTCTGCTGAGGAGGCCATTCAATAGGGACAGCATCTTGGCCACAGGTCCTCTCCTGCATCAGCAAAGCCACCCCACCCCTTCCTCCACAAGGCAGCCGATCCCATCCATGTTCAGAGAAAGTCACATGTGGAACTGGACGCAGGCAAAATTCAGCTATCTGGTTAAAGAAATTGGGCCTCATCTCAAAACAAAGAACTTTTATGACTTTACACCAGCACTAGTCAGAAAATTTCTGGTGACCGTGTACCCCAGAAAACACCAGCTTGTCACAAGTTAAACAATTTGGGGAAAAATATGTCATTTTTGAGGAATATTAGTTTTAAAATGAAGATAAGCATTTTCAGCAAAAAAAAACCTTATATTTCTACCTGGGTTGGTTTTTTTTTTAGGTTTTGAAACAAATGTTTCCTATAAACTACAAAATATAAGATCAATATTTCAATAAAGTGTTTTGATTTTGTTAATCAGACTGTTCACTTATTAGGGTTTTTTTTTATAATTCGAGATCGCAGGAAACATAGAAGAAAAAAAAACTCTGTTCCAGAACAAAAGGCTGAAATCATAAACCTCACTACGAAATTAAGAGTCCTATACCTGCACGGCTGCGCTCTGAAGCCTTTACCCATATTTATAGATTACACCCTTTCACCCAGCACATCTAAAATGTCAGTATAACCATTCGTTGGCCGACATCTGTATTTCATCTGCGTACAGGCATCCTTCCACTAGGAACCTGGGATCTGCGGAGAGAAGCCCAGCCGTGCGGCCGTCGCCGCAATGAAGGCGTAAATCAGAGAGCCTCAAAATATCCCAGAGGCCAAGTTCCGCCTGGCCAGGCACAACAGGCATCATTTCTCTGCAAAACAGGTATACGCACCGTCTGCAAAAGCAGGACATATACAGATCTGTACTGCAGCATTATACGCCCCGTTCCTCCACGTGGAAGGAGCCAGTCCATGGGCCACACTCAGGCTCGCTGCTGCCTCACACACACCAGTAGCCCAGGAAAAACCAATGTGCAAGCACACGGTGCTTGTGCCCTGGACACGAGAGCCGGCACCCTCAGCTCCAGCCATCCCCAGAACGCCCCAGCTCACCCCAGTGTTGGCAACAAGGAGCAGCCGCCCAGCACAGCTCCCGGTGGGATGAGGCACTGGGCTCACTGGCAGGACACTGCAGGGCATCTTCAACAACCCAACTGCAACGTATCGTGGGGATCAGAGCACATTTCCCATTCAAAACTGGAACAGGGCATTGTGTAGTCCTCCCATCACTGAATACCCGCACAAGGCAAGTGCCCAAGATGGCAGGAACCACTCCTGGCGGCACCGCGAGCCATCCACGCAGGGACTTGCTGGTTCAGATAACGCCCTGTGCCGACGGCAGCAGACATCAATCGACTAATTGTCTTCACCCTGAGCAGGGTGAGCTGACGTGAGGCTGGCGGGGGTCTAAATTACTGTTTGCCAGAGGCACGCTGCAGAGCACTGAACACTTGCATGCGGCCTAGAGACGCTGCTGCTGGAGTCCATGGTTTCAGATTGCAGGGCAGAGCGCTGGCTAGACAGTGAAAAACTGACTACAAAACCTGCTCTTAGATGCATGTGTGTTTACACAATCTATCTCCGGGACTGTTTATTAGTATTGCGAACTGTACACATATAACCTTAAAATAACCCCTTCCTCCGGTATCCCATTTGCAGAGGAAGATATTACATCCCTTAACTGGATCCATTACTCTTCCAACGCTTCCCTAAAACAACTGTTTTGATTTGGGAATTTAAATGGAAGGAAGCATACGCATGTAGGGCAGAACAAATTTAAAGCATCGCTTCTGTTCACCGAGCTGGCCTCATTCTGTTTCCTCCTTCCTTCCTGATCATGGTCTTTAAATCACTTTGAGTCAGGTCCATGAGGTTGTGCTTTTGCCTAGATATTACACCTAAAACCATGGGAAAAAGGTTGTGAACAGACAAATCGTGCACCAATATGGCCCACGGGCAATCAGCATAGGAGGACAATGCTTCAGATGATCCTGGGAAAAATGAGAGCTCTTCTCTCCACCAGACCGGGCTGACTGGAGCCTCCTTGCACAACTTCATGTGTACCCTGCTGAAGACCAGGACAAACCCTAACGAATACACTTAGCGGGAGCACCTGACCTCAACTGATCTTCAAAATCATGAACTTTCTGTTCCTAGTGTGTAACTGCTCTCTGAAAGTGAGGCAGAAGGAATTCCCTGCCCGATCCCCCGTGACAAAATGAGAGATGTTGTGGTCAGTGAGACCATGAAGACACACTTGCAGAGCAGACATTAACTATTCTTGTTACCAAAACACAACTGGTGCTTACACATGGTAGATAAACACAAGTCCACTTGCCAAATCAAACTGGTGAAAACATACTGGGTTCTAATTTGCACTTAAAGTAAAAACAGTCCACTCACCACAGTGTCTCTGCAAGCCCCAAAAGACAGCAGAGCTGGGAAGAAGGGATGTTCCTCCTGCACTGAGCAGAACTTGTTTAGTGATATGAACCACAGAAAAAGCAGGATCCAGGAATGTATGTAACATTATTTCTTAAAACTGATCCTGAGAATAAATTCTATTTCTCTTACACACCTATTTTAAAACATATTTTTTCCTACTCAGATAAAATGTTACTGTACTTGAGGTCTTAATCATATAACTAGTAACAACAGCAGCAAATCAAAATGAATGAATCCCGTTCTGATTTATTTCGCTTGCTGTGCTAAATAAGAAGTACACAAAACACAAGTCATTTCAAGTCCTCTCTTTAAATCCTAATCATGAATGTTTACATCTAGAACAAAACGAAACACAGCTTTTTATCTGGTGTGAGCTGAGAGGTGGAGAGCACACAGTCCCCGCTGACTTCCACTGTCTCTCAGGATTTCTGGTCCGGAACTTGCTCAGCAGCAGCGGGCTGCACACAGATGACTACACAGAGCCTGCTACTTGGGGCAGTGAGTGCAAGGAAGCTTTAACTACAGTGTGCAAAGTACAGAAAGACAGTTGGATGAGGAAGGTCTGACACGTGTTAAAAAAAAAAAAAGAAAGATGGAGGTGTTCAGGGCCAGGCTGGACAGCAGGGCCTGGAGCAACCTGGTCTGGCGGGAGGTGTCCCTGCCATGGCAGCAGGTTGGAACTGGATGATCTTTGAGGTCCCTTCCAGCCCAAACCATTCTGTGATTCTATGAAATGCTTTGCTGACGTGTGCTGCCATGTACCCTCCTGTTTGGTACTGGCACTTCTGCCGGGCACCTCGCTCCAAGGCAGCTGCTTTTTCTAAGCACACACAGAGACTTCCTTCTCCAGCGAATGCCCAGGTAACAACCAGACCCTTTTGAGAAGGGTCTCAAAACCCTCACTCAGGAGACGCCAGCAAAGCCAACTGTGAGCGCTGCTGGGTGCAGAGCAGCAGCGCAGCAGGGCTGGGCTTCTGGCATTTCAAGCACTGCAGAGAGGGGTGCCCACTGGCGCAGAGCTGGAGCTGGCCACCATGCCGGAGGGCACGGCAGCCGGGCAGGAAGATCAGGGCTGCTGTGTGAGCGGCCGTGCCAGAACAGCCTGCACATCCCCACTGCCATGGCCCCTCTGAGCTGCGGGTGATGTGACAGCACCAGGTTGTGGAGCCTTGGCATGGTTCTTCCATCACACACCATATCATGTGCATGTGACAGCTGGATGTCAAAGGGTTACGTTGTTAGGTCTTCCAAATTAGCCCGCCTCTGCACACACAGAGGACATGAGCTACCTGCCCACTGATGTACACAAGTCCCACCTATGCCTGTTGCCAAAGTTATGGGGCAAGTCCTGGCCTAGAAGTCCTAAGCCTGCTACAAAGCAGAAAAGAAACGTAGCATGAAGCAGAGGATTTGTTGGATGGTCCAGCTGCTCACCCACCACCTTGATGGAGTTCACGAGTCTCTCCTCTCACTCTTCGCCAAGTGGTGCCCAGACTTCTGTTCCTGCAAGGATCGACAAGCCTGTCACTCTGAGCAAGCACACATAAGCCCACACTGCAGGGCTGCTCCTGGAGCCTGACAAGAGCTGGAGCTTGCAGCCACAAGCAGTGCACACGCGAGGAACAAGAAATGGGATCTGTCACACAGCTGATCTTCAGTCAGCCTGACATCTGAGCATCAGAGAGCAAATGTTGCTCCACTGGGATGCACCAGAGATGCAGCCAACGTTAACCTCACATTCTTCAGATGGCCAATGACTGCATAGATGAGGAAACGTTGCAGGAGAGCTCCCAACTATACAGCGGGCAGCAGGCAGTGAGGAAGGCACCTTGCCTGTCAGTTTGGCAAGCATGTCAGTGAACTCTGTGTCCATTCAAGAAGTGTGGTCACAGACCAGACCAACCAGTATCTTACCACAGGAATGAGTCCTAGCTAGTGCCCCTGCTGGTTCCAGAAGAGTTATTTGTGGTTAGATGGGCACTGCACATTTGATCATTTCAGCTATCTGTTGCACCAATCATCATTCCAAATGCACTTTCACTACCCATTCATTATGGGAAGGAATCCTTCATAACAATAGCTTCTTTGGTCTTCAGATGTAATAGCTATCTGGTCAGACTCCGTTCTTCTTGTATGTATCCTATAGTCACATCATAGCTTCTAGCACTGAGTAGAATCCGTATGTTCTCCTCCCATCCCTCTGCAGAGATTTAGCTGTCTGAGGTACTTGCCGTGGGATCCTGCATATGCCATTCAACACCAACATGCAGACATAAAGCAGCATTGTGTATCCTGGCCTGCTCCTCCATGAGAACGTGGGGTGTGATCATCTGCCATTGTGAAAATCCCTCTAAAACACTGGCATGAACCACAGATACACCAAGTGGAATGCAGCAAAGACAGGATAAATGTAATTTCCATTTCTGTTTTGCCTTACAAGAAAACACAGGTTCCCAAAACAACAGTGCAAAGTAGATGTGGAAACATGGCAAAAATCTCCGTGGAGCATAAACAGCAAAACAAGACAGAGCGGGGCCATGTCCCCAGTTCTGCTCGCAGCCAGGTAGGAGGCAGAAGCAGATGCTGATGCCAGTTCAGCTGCTGCCGGGGCAGGCACGCGGCAGGCAGGCTCTCCAGGAGCCAGCTTTCAGCTTGCTGGAATCACGGACTCCAGCCCGACTGCGCTCCATGTACTGGGTGCCTTGCAGAGGTCAGAAGTAGGGTAATGGGAAGTCTGCAGTCTCACGGCTCTTGGGCACGGCGTGCTGGGCACAGGCCCCTTGGATTCGGAATTTCTTAAACCTGCCTCTCAATGCCACCAGGGGCTGGTTGCTGACGATCTCACGTTTGGGTATTCACAATGCGGCAGTAGGAGAGCCTCAGTATTACAGTCTGTATAACCCTGACGGCAAGTCGGTGCTCCCCTGAATTCTGAGTTTTCTTTCATCCCATTCAGCCCTCTCTCCCTAAGAGTTAGATAAATAATCTTTCCTCTCCTGCTCAAGCACTGACGTTCAGCTGGTGCTAAGGAACGGCAAAACGTTAGATGGTGAAGTGCTGCTTTATGCAAAGTTTTTTCTAGGTGACCAGCCAGAGCTGACTCATTTTTGAATGTTTTTTTGCACAGACTAAAACAAACAGTTGCCTTTAAAATCTCCAGTAGTAAAATCTACTCTGTCACCCTCTCCTCCTTCTTGCAATCCCAAACTGAAGCAATGAATGGAAGATTATAATTAGATCACCAGTAAAAAATATTCATCTTCTATCAAACTCTTCCTGTGGAGTACAAGGAGCACTGAGGGTATTGTACAGAGTACGACGGCTCTTGGCCCCAGCAAAGGGGACGAGCAGTTTTGTGTAGAGCAGAGAGCTGGACAGGACTACTCCTTATGTGCAACCAGTAAATTTCAGCCGTTTGATGTGCTGCCTAAGTAATCGATCTCTTCTGTTGCTTTTTTTTTTTTTTATATATATATTTGCTCAGTGAAACACTTCCTTACTGCCCTTCAAAAGCAGGGACACCACAGCTGGGGTGCTGCTGACCACTGGAGGAACAGGACTGGATCTAGATCCCCAACGGTCATGGCCAAGGCACCACAGCACAACACCTCTTCCTAAAGCCGCAGTGTGCTCACAGATCAGAGATGCCTGTGAAACCCTGACCAGTGCGCTCTCCTGGGTGAACAGCTTCGTTAACCTCAGAAAATGGCTTGGAACAAGCAGGCGGACAAAGGGAGTTGTGTTAAACTTACCTGACATTTCCCCAGTCTTGTTCCCTGCCCTAAAGCACTGGACTGTGTTCAAGCACTGAACGCAGCAGAAGTCGACACCTGGGCAGAGCCATGTTCTGTCCGGGCACTTCGCTCTCCTCTAGAGCCACACCGCTCTGGCACGGCGTAACATTCCCCCGCTTAGTTCTACGGGTGTCAGTCACGAGTTAATGTAGCCACACCAACGTAAAAACGATAAACACAAAGAGGAATAAGATCCCTTATTTCTACTTAAGACGCTGCAGTGAACACCTGCAGCCTCTGTGCTTCCAACAGGAACGAATTCTGTTTCAGAGAGTGACAGTAGCACTTTGTGCACACCCACCACAGAACTGTAAACCTTGGTTCCCCACTTGCAGACGCATGCGAACACTTTGGTGATTGTACCCCGCGGGTCGCAGACCAGGGCCTCGTTTCGGGCGGCTCGCTGCGGTTTTCAGATCTGGTATGAATGGGTCACCTGTTCTCGGGAGCTCCCTTCCCAACTTGTCCACTTACGAAACAAAACATCTCTAGCTAGGTAATCCCAAACGTGCTCATTTTCAACAGGCATTTTCATTTTAATACACATGCAAAGCCATAAACTAGCTGGGTAAGGGTTTTAAGGTGTCCATCTCAAGACAGAGTGAACCCGCCCTTTAATAAACATCGCAAAGAACGGTCCTTCTACCAGTACACCAAGGGAACATCCCAGCACTGAGTGTGCAACGAGGTACTCATCTCCACATGCTCTGAAAGGTGTCGCTACCTCAATCCTACGACAGCCAAAGTCATTCCTATCTCCACGTAACAGCCAAAATTCCCACCGGTGACTCATGGCGAGGGAGACAGAAGCACTGAAGTGTCAGAGGTAGGATAACACCTCCTCAATTCCCCGTTTTCACCAAGCTAAGCACTCCTCGAGGAGAAGTCTCCTGAACATGTCTGCAGCTGAGCCCTGAGAAGGCGACACCCAGCCCCCGAGCAGCCCCTGCTCGTTCCCAGCAGAACCGGGCGCGTTCCCAGCGCTGCGCTGGGAGCCGCGGGAGGAGACGGGACCGGGCACCGCGCTTGCTTCGGAAAGAGGCGGGATTTGATCCCAAGGTAGCAAATGCGGCTTTTCTCGGGAAAGCGTCTGCTCTGCGGTCGGGGAGGGCAGCGTTCCCCCGCCGAAAGAGGGACCTCTCCGCGGCTGCAGCC
>JAVSBS010005789.1:24100-44632 GCA_033124195.1 Coracias cyanogaster | reverse complement strand
AACAATATAACATTGCCTGCAATTAAGAGAATTCCAGCACTGCACAGTATCTGTCACACTTCACAATCAATAACTATTTCTCAGAATGGCTTGTACACTAGCAGAAACAGCCAGCACACAAGCTTATGAGATAGTAAAGTGCTTTTTATTGTACGCACAGCATAGAATCATCAGAATCTTCTACACAGTCCTTGTAACAGAAACATGACCTTTGAAATGCCAAAGCTCCCTTTGCTAGCGAATGTTTATCACCAAAGAGCTGTCAGCTCCCAAGTTTTTAGAAGATTAACTCTGCTGAGTCACATATCGCACGACGCCACAAACCTACCCATGGAACGGTGTTACAGGAGTGCAGCAATTTCAAATTCAATTTGTTGAAAATACTAGAAGTAGCTTGATATGCTAGAAGTTCCCCAAAGCTGTGTTTTGAATCACTGTGCATCTACTGGCACTACACAGAAGATTTACATAGGCAGATGACCGACCACATAGGTAGGAAAGCCTAAATGTATGAAGCAAAACAAGCAAAAAGCAAGAAATCACAATGCCATTATTTTTACAGTTATTTGCAACACTAGTAGTTGAAATAATGCCATTCGGAGACAATAAGAAAGGCTTCAAAAGAGGCAGGTTGCATTTCCAGTCAGAATACCTTTACAAACACTTATTCACAGCAGCGTGCACGAGACAAGAGCATCACGAACATAAAGTCAGAGTCATGCAAATAAAGTCATTCACACATACCCATAAATTTAAAGGGCTTATGAACACAATCAAAGCAAATGACTGTAATTAGTTTTTCAAGAAGATTCTCAATATTTTTTGCTGGCTTGTTTGCTTTGTTTTTTACTTCTTACTGCGCTAGTAGAGTTCTAAGAAGTTACTGTGATACCAGGCAAATGAAATGAAGCACTACATTTCCATCATTACATTTTACTATCCAACTTTCAAAACCTTTTAAAGCACAGGTTACAATAACTGTATGATCCACAGATAATACTCTAATTAACATCTTACTGATTATTCAGCGAGTTACGTTAGAAAATCTGTCTCTGATTCCACCACCATTCACCATAATAATCACTCCCCTTTCCAGGTACTATAGCCAGCAACTTTCCCCGGAGTCCTGTACTCAGATACTCTACAGTGCAAGAAAGGGTGACAGAAGATTCATGTACTGACTTCTTTTAACCTCCCGTAATAAGCATTAAGTGCAATGATATAACGATATTAAGGAAAATATCTCTACAATATCTGAAGGACCAGAGAGATTTTTAACGTTCCATTATCAAAATCAAAATCATGTAAATCTAGTGATAAGATCAGAGTACACAGGAACCACGTTAAAAAAAAAAATCAAATCCAATTTAAAAGCAAACACAGGTTTGTTCAAACACCATTGTACAATTGCTTTAACACTTACAGAATTTAGATGAACAATATTTTCATTCTCTCACAGTTTAGTATAAATATAAAGCAAGGCACCCCTTAAGCATTTTAAATAACAAATTAAACATTTACGTTTTTTACTGTGCAGTCAGGCTTAACATTTATGCAGCTTCAAAACCAAAGTACAGCCTCAAGGGAAGCCTCTCCACTGACAAATTAATACCTTAGAGAATAGAGCTGAATGGTGGCAATGAACTCATTTGTTCCCCCAATAATGAAGAATGACTCTTTCTTTACCACATCTGTGACTGTTGCTATGGTGACCCAGACTTACCTCATTGCTTCTCGAAGTGCTCCTCGCTCACTAAGAGTCGTGTGCTTGATGTCATCAAAATTATTTTCTAGTTTCTCACAGTTCTGCAACAAACAGACAAATCCATGTAAGGCTCTTAAAGTGTATATTGTGCATGTATTAACATTATTCAACATCATGCAAACAAAACCGGTTTGTATTATGTAACCTCAAACTATGCATCCTGATTTAATTACACAGGAGTCATTAAAAAGACATTGAGAACTCAGAAACAAAGTAAACATGGATCTTGTTATATGGTTGTCATGGAAATCATCTTATAAATGTTCCATAATGAAATGTATAGAATTTTAACTTCTTTTCTTCTTTGAAAAAGAATTCATTTTTTCTTTTATCAGTATGCAAGGCTGCAAAGCTACTATACACACAGACAAGAATAGAAACCTGAACGTGCATTTTAGAACTATAATAAAAGTCATAAATTCTGTTCCAATGAAACAGGCAGTGTTGTTGGAACAGACCAATTATATTTAATTCATAATTAATTTAATTTTTAAAACATAACAAAAACTGAAGAGATTGTTTATAGACACCTCAGCCACAATGTTTTTTTGAGATTAGAGCACACCCGTATTTCTAAAAGTAGTATGAAGCCAGCAATTTTTTTTACAGTAAATGAAATAGAACTTTGTTATATTCTGTTAATTATTATTAAATGTGTGACTGGTTCTATTACTCCAGAGTGCTGATTCTTTTATTCTGTTCCCATAAAGGCAGTAAAATTGGTTAAGAAGCAGCTGGGGAGTACAAACATTTGTACCTGTGCAAAGTGAGTGTGAAAATACCAACAAACAAGAATTCTCTGATCATCTGCACCATCCATAGGATTTCCGAGCCCCTGTAAATACGGGAGGCTTTTAAGTTATTAACCCTATTCTCTGCAGCACTTTTCTCTAATACCAAAACCTACCTCTTGGAGGCATAATTTTGCCATACAGGTGTAAAAAACCATTAAGTTGCAAACATAACAGTTACTATTGCCAACAACCTTGAAGACAGGATTGTCAGGCACTTTATGCAGCAACTTTACAGAAAAGATCTGCACTATTATTTGCTCATATTGCTTTCACAGTTTTTAATACCTGAATTAATTTTCAAGTCCACATCTTAAAGATAGTTATAATAAATACAATAAAAGTTAGCCATTGTTATTTCTTTTGTGCATTGATTCTTTATTTTTATAATTACATTCAATTTGAGGCCGCAAAAGCATTAATGGAAAGGAAATAATTCGATATTTGTAAATGACCTAACAAGATATTTTAGCTTGTCCAATTAACATTATTTTTAAGTAAGAGTATAGACTTTTTAATAGCTTTGAATGCTTTAACAATACATTTCTAAGCAGGAGAAATTAACAGAGCTACATCTGAAACTTTTGCAATCTCTCCACTATAAAAAATAACTCATGTCTTAAGTATGAGTAGCAAATCTTATCCCATGGCTAATCTGATATTTTTCTTTATTTATATTGCAATCAGCTGTCCTTTGTATGACAAAATCCTACTCAGAAACTCAAAGGGATTACACGAGAAAGACAAGGAAGCTCTACAATGAAGTATTCCATTATTTAGATCAGCATACATTGACCTTCAGCTCCAAGCACACACAGGCAGGTCAGTCATTTAAAATACACAAAAGAAATCCAAATCTACAACACTAATTACTAAAGAATTCCTGATTCATTAGCACTAAACTGAATGTATCCGTGTGAGCAAAATTAAACCTCCCATCCTCCAGGAAACCAGACCAAAGGAAACATCGTTTGGAATATTGCTGCAAGCATCGAAAAAGGATAGCCCGTGTTTTGACAATCCTGTGATGCTGGTGGCACAAAAAACAGCTTCAAAAAAAATCCAGGCATCTCTCAGTTCATTTCTTTTAACCTTATGGTATAAAGCACGTAGAAACAACAGAGGATCCAAAGCACACAAGACTTTTACAAAACAACTAAACCTTCTCTATACCTTACAAGCTAAAATTATACTCTTCACATGGGAAATGCTGAAAAGAGTACATTCGGCTGGTATTTCTTCTTTGTCTATGTAGACCATATCAGTTAATCAGCTCAAGGTTAGCAAAGGTGGCCCATTTCTAAAGAAAACACTGTGATCATGTAGCCTTGCTCACATAAATATTCCATCTCAACTATAATCACAGAATCACAGAACAGTAGGGTTGGAAGGCACCTCTGGAGATCACCTAGACCAATCCCCCTGCCAGAGCAGGGCCACCTAGAGCAGGTTACACAAGAAGGCACCCAATGCAATGCAAAAATGAATAGATAACCCAGAAAGGAAAATCAAACAAATTTTATAGAAACAATAATAGGTGTTGTACCAATTTCATTTGGCAAGAAGATGTACTCCTACCATTTCTGAAAATTGCTTCTGGACAATATCTTTCCCAGCTACTTTCAGAAAAATAGCTCTCATCCAAGGTACAGCAGTTGGAGAGCAAATAACTTCACCGTTAAGAAAAAATGAACTGAAAACTGAGCCAGATGCAAACTCCTGATTGAAGATGACCACATAGTACTATGTCACCAGGTACTGCAGGAGAGTGAGGAAATATTGATCATACCCACTGCTTTCCAGTCAGAACTGCAATCATCCAAAAGAGTGTGTTGGATCGCCTCAGATAAAAGGGAGCAGGGTGTCTTGAAATACCGAATATAAGCACATTTACAGGGGTATAGATACCAGTTCTTCATGGGTCTGAGCTCACCCACTATATTTGTAGATGGTCTGAAAGGGTATCAGTTTATAAGAAAGGCCACCGATATGAATGAAGCTATGAGCATGAGAAGAATATGTCTGGGAAACGACAAAACTTTGGTAGACCATGGGCAGGGTAAGCTTTACATTCTTAAGTATTAAATCAGTAGCAAAATTGAGCTCATTCTATTATTCGTGCTATAAAATAGATTAATATCTATAAACATCTTGCACAGGGCAGCATGTTTTGGCCCATAATACTTCACAGATTTAAGTATAATGAGCAATTAAACTCCCAGGTGTTTCATTCTGAGCCACAGCTAAAGTAAAAAAAAAAAAATAATAATAAAAACACAAGCAGTCAAAAAAATTGGGTTTAGTGGCTTACTGCCAAGTAATTTTCCGTGGGTATAGGTAAAGTCTAGAAGTTTTAAGTTCATGATTCAACAATTACACAGTACTCTATATGTTATCACTGTTAGCAGATCTATAGTGTTGTATGATACTAAACTAAATATCATCTTTGAAAAGTTCAAGAGGAAAAATAAGTACAGAGATATGATTAAGGATGTGGCCATCTTAAGTCAACTTACCATTGCATGTCAAAAAGCCACAAAAGTCTAAATATTGCTTCTTAAAGGATTCTAGAATAGATACTTCGAGGTTTTAAAATGAAACTAAAAGCAAGTGAGTGGAGAAGAGATTTAATATATAAATAAATTGATTATTTATCACATGAGATCTTAACTAAAACTACACGACAACTAGTTTAAAAGGGAGAAGTGGACTGGATACACATATATCTGTGGCATCACACACAGCATACTGGTGGAACATCTACCCAGAAATGAGAAAGAAGAATGCTGAATGTATGAAGGTGAGGAAGATGGAAGATTAATGAACAAATGGAAAAGCTTTTCCTCCCATAACCACAAAAACATGCCTTTTTTTTCCTACTGCAGTTTATTCTTATTAATCAACTGCAAGGAGCAAGGACTATATGCTTGTAATTCTGTATTTTCAGTTCTCATAAGTTATAATATTAATGATATCATGGCATAAACCTTACAATAATATTCTAACAGTCTGAGGAAAGTCAGCAACTACCAAGTCCAAAGTACTCCTACTCTTTGACACTGGTTGAAGTCACAAGGTAGCTCATATAACTGGCGAATATGAATTTTAAAACTAGGATTCTGGCAAAAGTCAAGCTGTACTTTTAAAAACACATCTCTAAACATTCATCAGCTTAGCTTTCTTCTGTATGTTTTTGCTCTGGATGGGTAAGTCCTCTCGGCTTGACTTAGTCATTTGAAAAGCAATTCTCAGTTTGACCTCTTGGGTCAAATTCACAACTTTGCCAAAGTAGCTCAGAAGCCAAAAGCAGTCTACTGCCTGGTGTCACCACCAAGGATCTCCTCACCACTGAGGATCTCCTCACCACCGAGGATCTCCCTAAATAACAAAAGCATTGCTGCTTCTGCTCTGCCATGACAGCCCTAAAAATCAGAGTTTTGAGAAGACCATAACTCAAACTCACCCATTCTGCAATACATTACCAATAAAAGAAGTCACCCCACTTCCATCAAAATCAACCTTAAATCTTCCATCCAGTCCAACGAGAGCGAGATCACACTAAGCCATATCCTGCTACTTTAACTCTATCCTGAAATACTTCACATAAGACTTTCAAAAGTGTTAGTATCCCAGATAATCTTACACACATTTTGAGATAGTTGAGAAATAAAATCTTTTGATCTGACAACAGCGTAAGACCTATTCTAAGGCAGCCAGCATCACTGAAGTTGAGTAGATCTCTTATCCTAGTTGATATGCTGCCAAATCAAAAGCCTTACTTAAAATACTGTCTCTCTTTCATGAAAGAAGTTTTTAGGTAAGTAGGATTACTGAATTCTTGGAATTCATTGCTTCCACATGGTTTTAGGAAATTTTCTTAGAAAGCTTGAGGTTTTTTCCAAACATTTGTGGAAGTAAATCTCACATTTTTACTGTAAAATGTTCTCTGTGTACTAAACATAAGGAACATAGAGCAAATGAAAGATGGGACAGCTCTTACCTACTCAGTTTGTATTTACTATTGCTGCCAATGCTAAAACAAACTCATTTTTCTCCTGTTTTCTCCTATACAATCGAGAGAAAAGGTTCCTAAAGAGTATGTTGTGTATTATTTTTATAAAGTTCATGCAGCCAAATTTTAAAATATGCACATTAAATGTTTTCATACCTAGATTTCTGAGTCCTTAAAATAAGACAACCTGGTCCAGATTCTGAAGGATGTAGTAGCTCCCTCTGATACTTTGTCCTGGTTTGGAGTTAGAACAGCACAGTTCCGTTCAGTGATTTTACTTTTCAGCTCAGTCCCTTCTAATTGCACTTTCTGAAGTTAATGGCATATTTTTGCAGATAGTGTCTGCTTCCAGCAGTGGTAAAGTTTGATATTTAGAGTTACTACCAAGGATCAGTATGCAGACTGAGGTCACTGCTAAATCTTGTGCATCAGGGGGTGCAAAAGGCCACACCTGCACAGAGGAACGGACAGGAGACCCTAAACCGACCAACAAAATATTGCATCCCGTATACATCATGTTCAGTGTTAAGCTGTGGGATCACAAGGGTCAAGGCTCTCTTCTTCAATGGCCAGCATCCGAGGATGACAACAGCTCTGTCCGTTCTGCCTTTGATCCTGATCTGTGTGCTTCTGAAGTCCAGTTCCAGAATCCAGCTCCTGAATCCAGTTCCCATCTGCCACTGAGTCCAGCCGTGGACATCCCCAGTGCCTGCTCCACAGCATCAGTTGTGACTGTGATGTAATTGCAATCAGGGGCTTGGGTTCAATACTGGCTTTGTATATATTTGTATCTATTCCATATTATTCTTCTTCTTTCACTTTTCCTTTTCTTTCTCTCTCACTTATTCGCTTTCTCATCCCTTTTGGGCAGGGAGAAGGGTTAACAGAGAGTGGCTGTTACAGGTCTAGCAGACTGCCCTAACCCTAAACCTTGACATACTTCAATGAGTTACCATTAAGGAGGTAGGCTTCAACAACACATTGCCCAAACAGCTTGGGACCTATAGAATATACTCTAAGTACCAACATCCTGTAGGGATTCAGCAAGACTTAAGTTTTGGTCCAAAAACTCCTTTAAAAGTCAAGTCCCACACATGCCACAAGGTGACCACGTTAGCTAGCTCTTTAGAAAATGTTGGCCATACTATGGAAATCATGTTCTTTAATAAAAGTTGCAATAAGAAAGCCGACTTCTTTGAGGGACTGTATAAAAAGTGTAGAATGTTTATTTCCATACTGATCTTCCTATTGATATATAAAATGTTAACACCAATAATCACTTGTTAGTCTGGAAATGTGAATTATTTCATCAGCAGAAAACTTTAGAAATAACTAACTTGTGTTTTATAAACCTAAAGCAACATTATAATAGTAATCTAAACTGTAATATATTGCTGCAAGGATAATTATTAAGGGAAAACACAGCTGACATTTTCTGATTTATGCACACAATCAGAGATAGAGTCCAAGGACTGTGACATAATTATCTTCATGCTAACAATTTTTGTAAATCTCCTGACAGAATTTTAGCTAATTTTAAAATGCCTTCTGAAGATTAGCACTTAAAACTGTTGGGGAAAATAGCACAATTTATTAGCAAGGGTATAATTGTAAACCTTCCAAATACTCATTGTGAATATCATTTAGACAGTAACTCCTGCTTTAGCAGCTGGTATATAAGACTCCAGTTTATGGAATCTTGAAACAACAGAGAGAGTAGAATCTAATTAAACAGGATTACATGCCAAAGAAAAATTATTAAAAACAGACTAATAGACAATTGTTACGAATTTGGAATAACACATCCACTTCTTTTGATAAGAACTTATATAACACTGCTTTATTCCAATGAAACCTAAATATTCTTAGCAGACCTCTCTTGATTTGGAACAGACTGTCTTTCTACACTGAAACAACACAAAAAGCTAAATGGTTCCATTCATCTTCTCTCTCAAACTTAAGCACCCATCTGCTATAGGGTTAAATGACTTATATAAATTGTATTTATCCTAATGTTGATGATATAATTCATTAAAGTCATTCAGTAGCCAATAGATGTATTCCAGACAGGAAGCCCCTTAAACTACTTTTGTATCGAGCATCTAAACAAAACTGATGCCATTTGCCAAAGGATATTATCTCAGAGCATTCTTAAAAATAGAACAAGTGAAAAGGATTGTTTGATCCTAATTGCAAGATATTACAATATATACAGTATCTACCTACTAAATTCCTCCTTCCTATTTGCTGTGACTCATTTTCTAGGGGTTCTTATTCCAAACTGGAGGGAAAGCAGCTAAAACTGATACCTGACCAGATGTTCACAAAGGAAAAATAGGTATTTTTTTAATATGTGCATATTCCTAACATCTACAGAAAGTATATTGAGCCCTCAGGTATTTACATAACATTTGACAGCATGTCATTCATAATACATGAACATTTGTTATAACAATTTTTTCTTTATGTGACACAGCCACATTGGTCAGTTAGGCTCTTTAAAAAATACAGATATTAATACATCAAAAACAGCAGACTTGAAATACTGTTAAAGTAACTAGGAATTCTGAAGTGAAAAAGACAATTTTGGATTTTTTTTAAAGTCCTCTAGTTTAAAATACGGTGCACTTAATCCTTAAAGACAGGTAACTCTATAAAAATTAATTACTTGTTAAACATACATGACACTTTAGTTTGCAATTTCACCAGTACTGTGAAAGATCTTCCACTCTGAGATGGCATTCCGCTAACTTCCTTTTCATGCTGTTTCACGCACAAATTTCAAGTGGCAAATTTATAACAGCCTTCATGTTCACATAAGGGTATGGCATGTTGCTTGCATTCAACCTGCTGTTGTCAGAGCAGATGCAGACACCACGTGTTTTGGCAACGGATAACACATCAGCGAGTAGTGATAGAGGGAGGATAAGAAAAGACATTCTGAAAGGACCAAGCATGCAACACAAAGAATAGTAGACCAAAGAACTCCAAAGAAAAGAATAAATAGCTACACAAGATATGCAAGACAGCAGAGGCACAGCTGGAAATAAAAAAGGAGCAGAGAATGCAGATGATGCCACTAGACAGGACATTTTATAATGCTCCTCCCCTTGTGAAGCAGCTTTGAAACAGAAAATTTTGAGGACAAAAAATTTTTTCCTTCTCTTCCTAAAACAAACCTTAAACTTGATCAGTAGATTAATGGGAGGACTTGGCAACAAGCTACCAGTCCCCCTGAAGGGACACTTCTAAGACTGCTTCACTGCATGGGACGGGGCTCTGTAGCAGGGAACAATACACATCATCTCTTAGAACATGGCAAGCTTCATTTAGATATCATCTCCTTTTTAGTGTGGCTGTGGTCCTGCCTTTTTCCGACTGGAGAACCTGAGCCTTCACAGAACTTTAAGAGTTTAAGTTGGAAAGGACCTTAAAGATCACCTAGTTCCAACCGGTGTGCCATGGGCAGTGAAATCTTCCACTAGACCAGGTTGCTCAAAGCCCTGTTCAACCTAGTCTTGAACACATCCAGTGTTGAGACACCTACAGCCTCCCTGGGCACCCTGTTCTAGTGACTCACCATGCTCATAGTGAAAAACTTCTTTCTAATCTAAACCTACCCTCTTCAATCCTCTGATTCTCCAGTGCTCATAGCAGAAATTTACAATTTATTTCTTTAAGGGCATATAGTCTAAGGAAAGATACACAGGCTCTACCCAGAACTTCTAAATATACTATTTTCATTGTGAAATGAAAATATAACTAAGTAAAGATTAGTAAGAAAAAAAAAAAAATGTGCAAAATGCTCTACTCCCTCCCCTCCTGGTACCTTCCCATATCTCAACCTAGCTTGCTTTTCCCTTGGGATTCTTTACTCTGCTTAGGCAAATATTCCCCTGACTCATCAAGATTAAATAAAATAAGATTATGTAGGTAAAGACCAGAGTCATACTGAGAATTAACATTTACAGAGCTCATAACCTGGAAAAAAAAAGAAGAATCCTTAAAAGGCAGGTAGAACTGTACTGCTAAGGAACAGATTATGTTCTTGACCTTCAACAAGGAGCTTAAGAAAGAACACACACCCGAAAGCCCCTGCTTTGCTAGAAGCCAAATGATCAAGAATTTAAGGAATTAACCCCACATACTTGAGAGCACTAAGTTTCAGCATCCCTCTTATTTTTCATGCATCGCTAAAGAATATTTAAACACAAATTTTCAAAAATTAAAATTATAATAAAATGCTCAAACACCATCCTGAAACAATGCAGTCCAGTCCTATGTAGAGTGATGAAAACAAATTACACGTAGCAGGCTTGCTTCCTCAGCCCGAGATGCCACTTCTCATCTCTTACAAGGCACATTTTACTCCCCAATAACAGTAGTTTTCAGAAGTGGCACACTAGAACTTATTTTGTGGTTGTGTTCACCATGCACTACAGTTCCCTGTAGCTGACTCAATATTAAAAACAAAAAAAAAACCAACCAACCACAACAAAAACAACCAACCCACAACACAACAGGGCACAATTTCCCCAGCCAATTCTGCAGAAGCTAATCTGCCTAAGCTATTTCTCATGAATTTGCATAACCTTCTTTCCCAAATAACTATGAGAACTGACTAGGCAAATATGCTGGTTCTGGCTGGGATGGAGTTAGTTTTCTTCATAGTAGCGACTATGGGACTGTGCACATTCCATACACTACTTACTAAACTGTCTACTCCTCATTCTCTTCAACATCTAAAAGACTTACAATAAATAGTCTTTAAGTCATCTGGAAAGAGTCTGAAAAGATGCTAAACACAAGCCCAAGAAACAAGGAACTAGTGACGGTACCAAGAGACTAGAATCACACACAGAGAACATTGCAGCATCTCTGACTTCTGCGCTCCAAAAAACCCAGTGTTTCTGTCCTTCATGAGGGCTGGGAAAAAATCTCATCCTCTTCTTATCTTAGTAGAAGAAAATAGTGACAGCTCTGTAAGGAAAAGACTTCAGTGCCTGAGACTGATGATATTTCTTCCTATAACCACATGTGGTTATATGTCACTATGCTCACTGGCGAAGTCCTCATAAAGGAGCACCCTTCCTCCAAATTTTCTTTGCAAAAAACTTAAACAATTGCACAAAAAATACTATTAAGATTTTACCCTCTGACTTGACGAATTACCAAGAAAACAGTATATGCCATTCTATCTACACTGTATATTCTATTCTGGATTACCATGTTAGCTGGAAATCAGTATGACAGCATAAAAGACAATTTAGCAATGAAACAAATTTCCTCATGTGACAGTTGAGGGTACTTACCACAGGCAAAGCCAAATATGAAATTGAGACTAGATTTCCCCTAGAGGAACAACTGGAAATATTAAGTTTCCTTGAGAACCACCTACCGGAGTCAAAGGAGTAAGAATTAGGAAAAAGGCTGCAGCCATTAAAGCACAACCCTTGTATGAAGAGCCTGGTGCAGTTGTGTTATACGCTGGCACTTTGTATCAGATTTTGTCACAAAAAACTGAATAATTATTTGACTTAAAATAATCTGAAGCTCATTCATAAACTATGAACATCATATGCAAATGTGATCAAAATGTTACCTCAGCTCTTATGTTTTAAACCACATGCTGACTCTGAAGTAACTGTAGATGATAGTAGAACATCTCATGAGAAGACATATAAATGAGACATAGAAGACATACAATTCACACATTTCTGGAAAAAAAAAATATATAGGCTGCAATTTCTCCTCCACTTCCGCTTGCTTTGAGATTTAAAAGACTTGTACTTGTACTGAGACGTTCAGAAAAACTAAGTATTTAATATATTTTATATTAATAGTTATCTAAAACAGCAAAATCAGAGGGAAAACTTCCTGTCTTGTCTTTTTTTTTCCTTCAAAATATCATAAAGGAGAAAAAAAACCCACAGTGAAAAGACTACTATATTTATATGCATTCTTTACTATGCTCATTACTGACTGGTATCTAAAACCTTATTGTAACACAATATGGTCCATATACAGTAAGACAGTAACCTCAGACTTTGGATTTTGTATATATTGCAAAGAAACAAATGGAAGCACCCAAAAAAAAAAAGAAAAAAAAAATCCATTAAACTGGAAAGTATGTATAAAAACACAGAAAGAACCACCAAATTTTTTTCACTGGGAGCCAAAACTGTTTAACAGTCAACACACTTGCATATCTTTAAATACCATGCATCAAGCCAAGTCAAAAATGAAAGCTTACACTCATTGCTAAGGAGATGGAAAGTTAAGTCTCGGCGGGGCAGGTGGACAACACAACAAAGCAGGACAGTACAAACACCGTTGCTGTAAAATATTTTTTCTCTCTCAAAGTCCAGAAAATCAAAGGTATGGGGCTATTACAATAGCTCAGATCCTATGAAGCTATCACCATCTGTTGTGCCATCTATTTACAGACACAAAGACATCATCAAAACTGAGGGAAAACTGCCCAAATAAGTGTAATTTTCTTTGAATAAGACACCATGCATGTTTAATAAGATTGAGAGTCTCCCAATACAAATTGAAGGGAATAAACAGTATCAGCTTCTTTTCTGTAAGAAACTATATGAACAAGAACTTTCCTATATGCAGAAATGAACAAGGTTTACATGTAGCTATACTTCTCAGCAGGACATTCAAAAGTTCTTTTCACAGTGAACATTCGAAAGAGCATTAAAGGAATGCTGCTCGAACGCTGTTTATTCACATACAGCTTGAAAACAACATCCAGGATAAATATATAGTCTCAGGTCTCAGTTCCATTGACCACCTTAAAGAGAAGAGCATCTAACAACTCAATACACCTCAGTTCAGCACTAGGTCTGCATCCCATTATTGTCACCTTTGTAAGGTCTTTACTCCTTTGGAAGCTTTCATGTCTCAACCTGAAAAGCATGCCCCAAAGCACTAGGCAGCAGCTCCCAAGCAAGCAGGGACATATGGAGCCAAGACTCACAAGAAGACAAGTGTGATGCAAGGCTCCTTGGTATGAGCTAGGCTTAGCACTCTTTGGAGGACTCCAGATTCCACAGACGGTGCTCCTCAAGACATTTGGGCTAGGTAGCACAGTTCCTGAGCTAATAAATGAGGTCACTAAGCAGGGCTGGCTCTGTCACAGCATTTTGCTCACATGGATATGCTACTCAAAGTCTAGAAGTTATTCCAACTATTGCAAGTGAAGGGCTTGTAGCTCCCAGAACACTGCACGGGACAGACCTGCCTCTGCTTAATGCATTTAATTTGAAGAGTATGAACAACCCACTCCCTTCCTGTAACCAGAGCTTAATTTAGTACCCTTAGTACAATCACCCACATTTTACAATACAATGCAATAACCTAGTTCTGCAAATGCTATTGTCAAACATACATGCTGAATGTATCTAAATAACACTGAAACTCTTTATTTTTCCTCTTTGGAAAACTTACTGGACTTATTAATCCGTCCCCAGCTCCTGAGTAATGCTACTATTGCATACGTGCAAACAGAGCAATAGGAAAGAGCAGAATGACAGCAAAGCAAAAAGAAACAAAAATCATTACTCTTAAGATGATTACCAAATTCCTCCTTTTTCTTCTCAAAGCCATTTTTTTCTCTGATTCTTAATTCTTATCCTTAAGCAGCAGTTTCTCTGTTTCCCTTGTGTATATGCTGTTTGAGCTTCCAATTTTTAATTTTTCTTCAATAGGGTCCTATCTTTCCTTTTCTTTCTTTTTTTTCTTTTTCCCCTTTATTACTTGGATTTTTTTCTTCTCCTGTTCTGTTTCCCTGTGCTTGTTTACTTTTTTTCCCCCTAGTCCTTACTAATTATTTCATGTCTCTTGGTTGGTTTCATTATGTGTCACAGTTCCTCCTTTCTTTTTTTTTTTTTTTTATATTGCATTCCTTTATTCCACTCCTGCAGCTCTCTGATTTCTATGTGCTTCCTTAACTATTACCCAAATGGCTCCAAGCAGGACACACTCAAAATGAAGAATAAATAAATTAAAAGAAAAATACTATCTGTGGCCATGCGGTGTTGCCTAGCAACAGCCTGTACCTCTCCACAGCTTTTCTAGAGCCCTGGTGGCAACAGAGCTTTTCAGACTTATTGCTACAAATATATGCAAGATCCTTCTCGCATCGTTTGTCCCTTCACCAGAAAATAAATGCAGAGGAAAATATAAATGAGAAAGAAAAACTCTGGAGAAAGCACCACCACCAACGCTACTCTCCCAGAACGAGAGCAGCCGCTTTGACGCGCGCAGCCTCCTCGTCTCTCCTGTGTTCTGTAAAACATGTGCAGCGTATACGTTGTTACTGTTCACTAATACTATTACTGTTACAATCTTTGAGAAATAGAATGTAAATAATATTTCTTATGCAATTAAAATTTGTGCTACATTCACCCAACTCTTGAATAATTAGTGTGTACTGGCTGAGATTAATTGGCTTCTTACACTCCTGTAAAGTTGCTTCTGAAAGCTTTACGCTGAAGAAAAGATAGAAGGTAGCCTCCAGATTGTATAGGACAGGAAAAGTGGTCCAAGCATTATAAAAAATGCAGTGGAATTACAAAAAAAAGTGAAGTTTCTTCCTAGAGCTTATAGATCAAATCTTAAAATGTAAAATATTTCTATTATTTGTAAGGAATCCAGATGGGACAGAAGTGTAAGCAAAGTTCCCACCACCACCCCTTTTCTTTTAAAACAAAAGTTGCTGGACTCAATCTTCAAAAGTTAGAAACAAATGCTTACTAAGTCCACGTTCCACGAAGTATTGATTATTCGGCATTAGCTAGACTGAGTTTCAAGAGGAGAGATACTAAGCCATTTTCCCAGACAGCTGGTTTTTTATTCCACAGCAATGAAAGTCTCCTTCCAAGAGCCAACAGCAACTTCTGAGAAAGAAAAGGTCTTTTAAATTTTGGGATGGAAGTAATACTTATCCAAGGGACTAAAACTTAAAAGATATTAGAAGTCCTAGAAGAGGAGTCAAGAAACATAAATGCTAAAGCAAAACAACTACATAATTTAGCTAAGGGCCAACCTGTGATGAAACCATACAGAATAGAAAAAACGTTCAGCTAACATGTATCTTTCTGAAGGGCATCAAAATCGGTGTTATTGCTTGGGAATTTTTTATATAGCTAACTCAGCCTCAGAGTAGTTTGACGTCTGCATAGTAGAGTATCTGTAGCAAGTGAAAATGTGAATCGGAACACATACCTCAAAAAGTTATTTAATAGCATCAGCCTACATCTATGAGTTACAAATTGTTACGTAGCAAAGAGAAAACACAAAAGATCCACGTAGGTGAACAAAGGACAGAAACTAATATTCAGGTACATAATTCCTGTTTATTAACCTCACACCCACAGTAACGTTTATAGAAATTAAAGGACAAATTAAGAGTACATGGAGTAGCCTGGAGAACCCATCCATGATACAGGCCACCATAAAGGCAACACAGACACTGCAAAGTCAAGCACTTCAATTCAAAAATGTCTAACCAAAGATTTGCTGTTTCAAAACTTAATTTGGGCCCTTCACACATCAGCAAAACACCACTTTTACTGAAATGATCGTATGCTATTTTACACAGAAGTGTTCCCTGACTCAGAAGACAGAACAGATTGTGCTCACCTAATCAACAGTCTTTCAACATTTGTTCTTAGCGTGTAGCCTTAATTTACTGCACGTTATTCAAAACTTTACCTGAAGGCAGAGCTATCTTTCCCCATGAACACTTCAGCGACAGTCATCACTACAGTATCTGAAGTGATTTTAAAGTAACTTGTTCTACATACTACAAATATGCACTTTCTACCGGTAGTAATCATCATGGAAAGTCTATAGAAGAACTGGGCATGCTACATCAGACATATATGGTCGAAAGCTTTAAAGTACATAGGAGACTGGAAGGGACAGCTTGAATGATCAGTTAGACTCTTGCTTTCACATTCAGATTTTCTCATCCAGTTCCAGTTGATGGAACCATCACCCTCTTATCAGATGGAATTAAGAGGAAATTACTTAGAAATACCAACCATTAAGTTCCCAGTCTTCTTATCCTCAGCCCTTGGCTGTACAGCCTCCTAATTGTACTATTAAATTTACTCTCTTTTTTTTTATTCTAAACTTCAGCGCCACACAGTTCTTTATGAGGTTCTAGTTCCTTCTGTACTGACAGTGCCTGTCAGCTTTCTTGTAACATGTTCCTAATATTTATGTCAAGCTCATTAACGAAAATATTGAATGGTAAGAATCTGAAGATGGAGTCTTCAACAAGCTCTGCTCAAAGCCCAGAACCAGAAGCTCTTTTTTAAGCACTGCTCACTCTCATTTCCTTTCTAGCCAGTCCCTTATTGTTATACTATTCTAATCTAAGCAGATGATTCTTTATTATTAATTAGCAAAAAAGGAAAAATCTTGTCAGTGTGTCATGATCTATCCCTAACCAAAAAACCCAATACGTCTTATTCCATTTTGTATTTACCTAAATGTGCATAATAAATCTTTGCTTCAAAACTCGTTTTCAAAGTTTCGCATGCTGCTGATAGAGTTGCCCATCAATTCTCTGCCTTTTAACATACAGAAACTACACTGGCTATTCTTTAATCAAATACCATAACATAGTGCTTGCTTTAATCTTAGGCTGCAATTTCACATGTCAATTTTTCTTTCCCCTTGACTTCAGACATTAAACCCTCCAAGTTTTCCTTCTGGCCTGTCTGGGGTAATTTCCACATCTGCACTTGTCCGTTCAGTAGCCATCTCTGGTTTTATTCCCATTTTACCGAAACTAGGACAATGATTTACAAAAATTTTAGACAATACCTAGGATATTTAATCCTATCTTCACACTGACTTTCCTTGTTCTTTTATTTCATTTAATTTAGATAGCTTAAGAACCTTTTACTATTTGTTTTATATAGCTGAATAACCTTTTACTATTTGTTTTAATTTCTTCTGCCAGGTGTGACTCAACTTGACTTTTGAAAGTTCTCCTTTTCCCTCTGTACTTCCTGCTTTGTCCATCAATCCCATATTTTTTCAATTCCTTATGGGTTATCCTCATACTCTTAATATTCTTTTTGAAGTTGTTTTCCATTTCAATCTGAAACTTTTCTGTAGAAGTTCCAAATTCCAAATAACTTTTGTATATTTTAATTAATAACAATCTCCTCAAAAATTCAGGTGTTTGAGCTGTTTTAACTTCTGAGTTTGTCTTATAAAATAAAATAAAATTTAGTATAAATTCCATATAATTTATATTAAATTAACTCCCCAAAAAAGCCTGATGAACAATATATTCTGTGATTATTCTATGACTTTCCCTATTTGCTAAATTTAAGGCTAAAGTCCATTCAGCTTGATACCTGAATTAGTAAGAATTGATACTATTCACAATGCTATGTTAGTGATTCTGATTTAATTCCTGTTACTAACAAAGTTTGTCAGTTATCACATCAAAGAACACCTGCACTCTACCATTATTAGGATCTCTGGTTTTTCCAGGCTGTATATGAAAGTCAAAGTGTCTTTCAATGACTTACCTCTCTAATTGCATTACAAGCAGTTCCAAGTATACAAAGTTGTGAGGGTAACAGAATGAGGACAGTGAACTACAGAAAATATAATTTCAATAGACTTGGGGATCAGGTATGTCTCCTGAAAGATACACCGATCAGTAAAGGGAAGCAGGGGAGAGGGCAAACCCTGACAGAAATACACAGAGGGAAACTATTCCCAAGTAAAGCCCCAAAACCACAATCAAGAAAAAAAAAAAAAAGCACTTAACAGACCTTTTAGGTCGGGTCATGTCATGTCTACTACCCCATGGCCTGGAAATCAAAATCATAAAAACATACCTAAGTAGATTAATTTCTAAATATAAATGAATAGCACAGGCACTGTTGGAATAAAATCAGAAAGCTAAGGCACCAAGCAAATTTCAGTTAGCAAGGACGAGAAAAAAATAATTAAAAAACATTTCTATATACATGAGAAATAAGAAGAAAATAAAGCAAAGTACAGGTTATATACAGGAAAGGAGAGCTAATAACAAATGACGCAGAGAGAACTAAATTATTCACAGCATTCCTTGCTCTTTTTATGAAGATGGCATGGTATATAGTCTACTACATAGTTTTATATTACTATAGCAGCTTTGACTGTTACTAAAAGTATTATTTTTAACAAGAACATGGGATTGCAGGATTGTGTATGGAAAAAAAAGAGGCTTGGGTTTTGTTGTTGGTTTTTTTTTTTTAATCAGACAGATGCAATACATATATCACTAAGCCATCAAGGAGCTAACTGAATCAATGCATGGACCAATTGCACCCAAAAACTCTGAGGGCTTGGGGTTTCAGAAGGCCAGAAGAAACAGCCATAATGTTTCCCTTTACAAAAAAAGGGAGTGAAAACAGGAATTATAGCGCCCAACAGAGAAAACGGTACATTCATTAAAAATGATAGTGCAACGTAAAATAATTCAACATTGGCACAAAAAGCAAAGTTCAATCAATCTTATTTTCTGTTCAAGGATAAATGAACTTCTGAATAAGTGGTAGATAAAACAAGTCTCAAGTAAACTTTTTTTTAATAAATATTCCACACCATATTTTCCTAAGCCAATTAAAATGTAGTCTAGATAAAACAAATATCCAGTGAGTGCATAACTTACTGAGAAACAGCCTCTAGCTTCTTCTGTATCACTGAAAAAGTACCTGAATCAATACGCTTCATGATTCACCCAGGACAGCGGTGATTCGGATAGCCGGAAAAGAAGAATGTACAAGTAGTTTCTACCAAAATCATGTTTGGTGGAGTAAGAGAAACCAGGAAGAAGATATTAAACATCTCAAAGGGCAAGATAAGAACTTAAAAATCAAGCCAAACTGAAGGGTCAGAAGTTATACCATGCACTGAACACAAAATAATCCAAGGCTTTTGCAGAAGGAACAGCACATTGTGAATAGCTCAGCAAGTGAGGCAAATAAATTATTTCATTCTACTTGGGGCTAGCTAGATCCCAGCTGAAAAATTGTGCAATTTTTCAACATCACAAGTAGAGAAAGATGCAGAAAATAAAAATCCAAAGAAAAGCAACATAATAAGCATTTCAGAAAACATGATCAACAAAGAAGAGTTAAAGGAAAATAGGGAACTGGAAAGATATCTAACAGGAATCTTCTAATGTGACAGATTTCATACTGAAAGGGAACAATCCATTGACTGTTCTTCAGGTACAAGACAGCCAATATGACAGTTTGACCTTCAACAAAGAAAATATACTATATTTTAGAAAAAAACTTGTTGTGGCATTAAGCACTAAAAAGATGAAATTGATTAAACACTAAAAGCATGACTGATCGGAGATGAAAGAAGTGACTGAAGAAAAAACATAGATATAGCTTTCTGAAGACTGCTGGAACTGCTAGAATAGTCTTTAGAAAGACTAAAAGGGATGCCTCAGCGTGGCAACACCACAGCTCCAGAGACTGGACCACCTAGCACTTCCCATTCCATCAACATGAAGCACGTATGTTCTAAGGCACGCTCTCGAACCAAGGAGTACCTAGCATCTTTGCAGACCGAAAAATCCCCAAACCATTATTTCTGATATCAGTACTGGATGGCATACTAAGCTTATTTTCATCACTATACTCCAACAGTATATCAGTTTATAAAACAAATAAAGAAATCATTGTGAAAGCCTGAAACCAGTCCAGAGATATAGCACCAAAAAATTTAGGAGTTCCTGAATCCAAGACACTACTGGAAGCAAAGAATACTGAGTATTGTAAGGAAAGGAGTAGTGAGTGAGGAGGCAGTTAACTGCTCTCCACCTGAGGACTGTACATTGTAATACAAATGCAACAGAAACTGGTCAAGATAAGGTTTTCAAAGCTTCTGGACAGTTCTGTTTTTCAATCCCCAGTTTGTTA
>JAVSBS010005789.1:0-24090 GCA_033124195.1 Coracias cyanogaster | reverse complement strand
TTGCTTCAAAGCATGAAGATGCTTGTGGATTTTTTTTTAAATATCATGCTATCAGGATACATTAAAAGATCAAAACCAAGCTTTTGCAACAGACTTGTTCATTCATACTTAAATCAAGTGGTGTCCTGATATGCATATATAACCAATCTTTTAACGTGCATAAAAACTGATGGACTGGTACTCAGAAAATTTTCATCCAAACATATGGCAAAGTTGCAGACAAATTACAAGCAGAGCCCTGTTATGAACACTTCAGTGCAACTTAATATTGGACAGTGCTACCAGCCCTGTTTAAAATACAGCATTCAGCAAGCTGTACTACTTCCTTCACGCTAAAATCAGTCTTTCAGCTCCTTTTACTTCTAAGGAGCAGATGTCTTTTAGGACTTAGACACTATAAATAGATCAGAAGCGAGTAATTACTAACAGGCTAAGAATGGCACAGGTTTCTCCAAGAAATGGTGTTCAAGCACTTAAGAGTTTCTCAACTTAAAGCTTGTGATAATTTTTAATTTTATAGACTTCTAAACGGAACAGAGATTGGGCGTTTGCTATACAAGAAGCAAGTCTAAGAGGGAAGGAAAGAGCAAAAAAGCAGTATTGTTTCAGCATAGGCAAGTTTACAAGTGAAAAAAAAAAAAGGAGGGGGGAATTGAAAAAAAGAGAAGCTAGTCTTGCTATTATTTATTCTGTTTTCCAATACATCAACACAAGAAAGCACCTTTGTCTCCATCCAATAACCACAGGAAGATGCACATATAGAAATCCTCATCTAAAAGAATATAAGGCTAAGCAGAAAATGAAAGTTAACAGTGAAGATTGTTTCTGGTCCTACCTATACTCTGATCTGCTCAGTTTAATGAAGGGGAATGAGTTGATAAAACTTACCTAGAATTCAGCAATTGCAGTAGACAAGCTTTATTTTTTTTTTCCATTTTGTCATATACATTCGTGTAAAACCAAACGAATTGCAACTCTGAGACACTTTGGTTTTCAGATGGTTAAAAATACACCTGGAACTACCAATGTTTGGTGAGTGCTGCTCTATAAGAAGGGGAATGATCCAACATAAAACCTGAAAAACTCTGAACAGAGGAAGTTAAGAGGTCAGAGGTGGTTTTGCACAGCATTCCAGAATAGCACAAGTTAAGAAGGAACCTTTTGCAGAGGACGAGGAAAGGATCTGGGATAACTTTCCATGAGGTAATATTTACAACGAGATACACAGAAAATGTGCATGAAAGCACCAATTTGTAGCAGTCAGGCAAGTTAGGACCTATTGAGATATTCTTATGAAAACACCTTAAGACATTGAAACTAAAATAAAGCAGCAAGTTCGAGGGTTGTAATATGCGTTTCTTAGAGCAAGTATAAGGGATATCATATATAAACATGTAAACCACTTTATTCCAGTAAAATGGTTATAAATGTCAGCATATGGTATCCATACAAGAAAACGCAGAGTAATTAGTTAATCTAAAAAATGCATGAGTAGGAATTTGACTGCTAAATGATTAAACTGGTACATTTTAAAATGTGTATTAATATTTAATTATTGACACTATGAGAAAAGAGAAAATCTCTTGATGTTACTTCTCAGCTCTTTCTGATACACAGTAACCCATGTATTATTCATATGAATAGGTTGTGCATATACAGTCAATCACTAGTTAAATAAAAGAATAATTCTCAAATTCCCTAATCACTTCAATAGATCCTAATGCAATATTTTCCACATTTGGGAATCAGAGCATTTTATTTAAGAAATCAGTCTGGCCATGATGAATACAGTGCAGCCCGAGCAGACATCAGTTCAAAGAATCAGATGTCAAAGTGCTCCCTCTAATGTCCCTTAATCATCACACCAATTAGTGGTTGAATAGTGATGTGATTAAAAAGACTGCTGCTATCCTATACCTATTCAGACTACTAGAATTCTACATATGTTCTACCAATTAATGTTTGAATAGAGCAGCGATTAGAGAGACATCTGCCATTGTATATCCATTCAGAAAAGAGCTAAACTTGCATATTCATATTCAATGAAGTCAAAAATAAATATTTGCAAAGGTAAACTATACATTTGGATTATAAAGATAATTGAGTTGATTTCCTTTAATGAGTGCTCTCTATTTTACAATATTTGGGATTCTTTTTTATTTATAAATATATAATCTTTCATCAATACATGTCTAGAAATGGCCAAATTATTCACTGAAAAAGCATTTATTCATTAAGGTTCCTGATTTCAGGCTTTGGGTGAATGGGGTTTCATATCTACTTGTTTGCAATTTGCACTATTTCTGCTTCAACCCATCAGTTATTTGGGAACTGCTAACTTTACTATTCTGTAGCTGCAATATATGATTGGGCACAAAAATCACACAGCATTTTTCCATCTCACTGGAAGGCAATACTTTGAGTAAAAAAACTGATTATAGCCAAGAAAAAAAATCACCTTATTTACAGGTTTTTCTATGGAAGCTTGGACATTTGTACACCAAGAGGTACTTACAAACCTTTTTGTTTTTAACAGGAATTCCTTTTTACAAATGTTCACAGATAGCAGCGACAGTGACAGAAATACTATCAAAGAGGAAAGCAGTTTGAAGTTTTAGCAAACTCATCACTACTGCTTTAAGGGAGTTGTAACGTCATCCTCTGAATATAAAGAGCAACGTGGTCTGTTAAATCTTGCAATTAATTGCAGATCTCACTCTCCACCATTAGCACAAAACAACCTGGTAGTTGCACCATAGTGTTGCACAGAGAAAGTCAGCGTGGAGAATTTGGTTGTCTCTAATGGCTGGAAAGAGCTATAGAACAGTTAAAGACTCTTACCCAGAAGTGATGCCTCTGCAAAAAAAACCCAGCTAGTCTTAAAAATTATTTTGCTCAAGGTAGTGAGGCTCTTGTTGCACAATGCTGATCAGGCTTAGCAAATGTAAGGACAAAGAACAATGCCACTACTGCCAGAAAATCAATACTATTACATGCTATGGCAATTAACTACAAACCAATTTAAACCCCATTTCCTTCTCACCCTTCTCGTCTTGTTGAAATTCTTCCAACCCTTTCATCTGGATAAATTATTACTATTATTTCTAAATGCAGAAACTGCAGAAAATCTGAATAAATAGGTGGGTCTGTATCATCACCTCACCTATCCTTAGTTGGTATCTCCCAGGTTTCATCACAACATACGGCTGGACTACAATATCTGACTGAACTCTCCAATGATAAGCGAATTTCACTAAATCGACAAACCCACATGTTTACAAGGTAAAAGCAGAACATGTCCCATAATGCTTAGAAACCCTATTCATAAAGCAAGGAACTCAGTTTGCTGGGTGTAATGCCAATGCACACGATCGGTGTCCATCTAGCTCCTGATTTAAATGTCAGCAAGCATAAAATATATCCAAAAGTCAAATTAGAGCTCGAAACCGTAAATAAAAACATAAATCAGATGTTTAAACAATCCTGAACTACCTCGGAAAACCCTGAAATCAAAGCAAGTCCTCACAGCTTCCACAGTTCATTCCTTTGCTTTAGTTTTATCTATAAATTGACGACCTAATGGGATCTAAACTTTGCTTCCTTCTCCAAGACTTACTATTAGCAAAGCCATCTCTAAACTCTTCTCTCATTTCTGACTAACAGAAACCTTTGTTTCCCCCGACTGTTTACACCACCTTTCAGCATGACTCAGAAGAAACTAGAGTGTTAATGCTTGGGTTTAGCACTGTTGCTGAGACTGACTTGGCAATAAGGAGTTTAGCTACTCTGATATAAATCTCCGAGTTAAAATTCCTGAAGAAAAGCTGACTGATCTTACACTTACAGCTATAAATAATTTTTACAGCAAAATCTGGTTGCTAACACAGTAAATAAACAATAGCACTCATTTAAAGTATAATTGAGCCTTCCTTTAGGTGAATGTCTTCCAATGTTGAGGAAAGATACCGACACTTAAGTTTCCACTTCAAAACTTATTTAATGGGCAACTCGAAGAGTGTCAGAGGAGACTAGGAGTTAAAATTTCACTTGTGCAATTATTCCGAGGAAATGTGTAAGTCTGCCATCTGGAAGTGTATTAGACATTACAAAGTCACTGTGTGCATGCCTCAGCAGATGCAGCTTTTGTTCGGAGTTTTGAGGACTGTTAATTTAATTAGTTTTGTATTTTCATACTCCCACCTTCCCTCCCAACAGTAATTCTGCAAAGGCAGCATCAGTACAGCTTAAAAGAATCCAAAGCTAAAAGCCGAATTCAGATTTTAAGGAAATGCAAACAAGTATGCTTCCACAAACAAGTTCACAAACAAGTGAACTTCAAATAGAGCTTGACCTGTTCATTAGCAGGCCTACACATCATTGCCAAGGGCTTTTTGGACTGTAACAGAAAATTGTGCTCTATGTATCCTTCCTTTGTTTATCAAATTACTCAACAACAATGATCTGGAGAATGTAAAAAGTCTCTCATTTTCCCCTAATGCCTTTTATGTAATTGGTTACCAGACAAACTTTTAGGTTTGATTTTTTTTTAGTTTTGTAGGGCTTTTTCTGCCAGAGTAGTAAGCTGTGTGGTAAACGTTGTACGGTAAAAGTAAACTACATATTTCTGAGTAAAGAGCAGTTTGACAGTTCTAAAAACTAGGACAATTACTAGCCTAAAAATAAGGACTACCCCTTTACAGTTTCTTATTTTACATTTCTCATGACTTTCAAACTAAATAATGTGACATTTCTACAAAATAATTCATAATATACAGTGTAAGAACCACCTGTGATGAAGGTCTGTACATGTACAGATATACTTATTTGCTTATCTCTAACCTTTAACCCTGTAAGTTGCAACACAGGAGCAGATCTCTGTCAGTGCAGGGTCCTAATAACTGCACAGAGTTCCACGCCTACAGAAGAGCTATAAAATCAAGTTGTTTGTTAGACTGTAAACCTATGCCAAAACATCATCCCGCAATATTTGACAACATTCAGAATTGCTTTTGAATTAAAAAAAAAAAAAAAAAAACCAGCCATGACACACAAGCTAGCAACGAACCCCCAGTTGGTGCTGGTTGCATAGCCCAAGAAGCTCAGACCTTAGGGATCCAAGAACATCTGAGACACCATGAGGAACGCACACACAGCTAAGAGCAGGAACTTGGGAAGAGAGGTACTACACAGGTACCTAGCTGTCCTGCTGCGTGGATACCTGCGCTTCCTAACAAACAGTTCCTGTAAAGAGAGGAGTTTACAGCCATCTATTGATTTCAGGTCACCTGAAAACATAATGATGCAAACTGCAGCTGTCCAGGAGCCGCTTGCTGAGCAGCTCAACTATCTGTGCAGCAGGAGCAAACAGCTGTGCGCAATAACTGCATCAGACATCCCAAAATCATCATCCGTGTTCACAAACAGAAGCTTTCCATGTACATTAGTTTTCATGTACATTAGTTTCCAGCTGTTATAACATTATCTAAGCCAATAAATAAAATAAGAGCATAGGAATATTAGCTATAACAAGAGAAATATTTTTATAATCAATGCTATAAAACAGGAAACTATACTAGAGCATGGTTGAAATGCTAAATATACCCTGGGTTGCTCCTCCCAGCAAGTATCTGTTGGTCACATTGGATTTCACAAGCGTGAGAAAATGAGGAACTTGGTGGGGGTTTTGTTTTGGTTTGTGTTTCTTGTTTTGTTTGGTTGTTTTTTAAATTACAAATGAGTATCAGCTATCAAACTTGAATTTTCCTACTTAGTGGGAGAAGGTATTTTGGTAACACTATGAAAGGACATCATAGCATTATACCCATAAGGGAAATAGTTTGTAGATGCAGAAGTAGAAAAACTTCTGAATTTAGAGGATTATCTAAGAGAATCTGCAGGAAGACAGTAAAAACACTACAAACCTTCTAATCAGATAAAAGATCAAAGAGACAACAAAGTCTGATAGGATTAGTCAAATATCACACTGAGACTAGGAATCTGAATACCTAGAGAGAAAATGATGATATCTAATGGCAGAAATATTGAAGAACACAGACAGTTTATAGTGAAAAAAAAATATTTATCCTAAACCCACCTATTTCCTGAAAAATCCATCCTGAAAATTCCTTTAAAATCCAGAGCCACATTTTAATCTAAGCTCTATTTCTGTATAACATATATACACATGGCCATGTATATATAGCACATATATAGGTACCTCTATATATACACATATGCATATAGGTACAGATGATGGGCTCCCCCACCTCTGTACTGAAATAAAGTTACCTTTAAAAGTGTCAGAAAGGATAGTGAAGTGCTGCTGTACTCTGTTACTCTCGGAAAACAGAAAGAAAAGGAGCAAGCGGCAGAAAAGGCAGTGCTACTGCTTGATCCCTGAGACGGATCAGACTCCATAACAAAAGGGGAAAAGTTGTATCAAAAGACTTCCTAAACCACCGAAAAGGAAAAAGATATGGTATGTAAAAGGTTCTGAAAAGTAAATACATGATCAAGAAGTAACTTTTTATCTACAGGAACAGAACTAGGAACCAGATTTAGCTACTGAACAACACAGCAAACTCAAAATTTGAATTTCTCATACAACTGAGATTTCAACCTCATCGATGTGTTGCATGGTCCAGACGCAATAATAAACATGCACTTACCAAACAGCTTTTGTCAGAATTCCTCTTCCATTGCTTTTTTACTTGTTTCTTTGCTGCAGTTGAATGAAGAGTTGCATGCATTTGTTTTCGGGGATTCAAAGCCAGAATGTTCTGTAGAAAGAGAACAGAAAATATAAAAATACAGTAAAATTTCCAAAAAAGTTCAAAGCCTCTTAAATCACACCTCATACACTTATGTATAGTGCTATGCAAAAACAAAACACAATTACTCAACCTTATAGCCCCACTTCATACTAATCTGTTTAGATTTGTATGTCCACACCACTTAGATTATGAATATTTAAAGACTTTTCTAGGACTGCTAGAAAACAGAATTATATTTAGTGGCCATGATAATGGTTTCTATTCCCATTTGTTATGTACAGCATATATAAACACATTATTCTGCTTCATTATATCACTCCAAGTAACACTCGTAAAGCAAAACAAGCAAAAATATTTTAAGGGATCTGGGTTATTTCTGGATGTTTCATCATTTCAGTATAAATTGTAACTTCCCCTTTGCAGGAACCTGCTTCTACACCTAGTGAGCTGATGAGTCAACTTCATTTCTCTTACAACACTTTCATTTGCAAGGACACAAACAAATGTTAGGAATATAGGCATATTTTTAATTGACAGTAGTGGTCTGACAACACAGGCAGAATGAAGTTTGTAGTATCTTTCATTATACTAGTGTAATTAAAAAAATTAAATCAGCTTTTTAGAACCCAAGGTCTTTTTCAAATCAGGCAAATGACAGTTTCCATAGCAAAACTGACTTCATTTCCTTCAAGGGATGAGCGTGAAGCAACAGATCTAGACTCAGGTCTGTGATGGAGAACAAAAACAGGCATATAGAATGACAGACTCATTTAAGCTGGAAAAGACCTCTAGGATCAACAAGTCCAACCTTTGTCCAACATCTCCCTGACCACTAGACCATGTCCCAAAGTGCCACATCTACTTGTTTTTTGAACACCTCCAGGGATGGTGACTCCACCACTGCTCTGGGCAGCATGTTCCAATGGCTAACCACTCTTCCAGCAAAGAACTTCTTAACCTCCAATCTAAACCTCCCCTGGCACAAACTCAAGGCCATTACCTCTTGTCCTCTCATTAGTTACTTGGGAGAAGAGACCAACATCATTGATGGTCATAACTCCTGGAATTGGTTTTGTAAGTTTTCTTTCAAAAAAACCTTGACTTTAGCACTATACTTCCCCACTGCGGTGAATAGGGTGTGCTTATTCCGTTACTCTGTGTCAAAGATGTGTGAGACTAACTTATGGAAATGGAGACTGAGCATGAGGAGTGTGGCGGGGTTATGAAAATATCAGGATGCTTCCTTATTTTAAAAGTCTGCTTGAGTGGGTGATAATGATGAAGTAGTAATATGTTGTATTAAGATTTTATTGTGCTGATATTTACGGGGACTTTAAAAAGAAAAAGGGGCGGGGGGATCACTTTCTAATCAACCCTTTAATGCTTATTGTGGACTAATCCGTAATCCATTTTCCCCAGAAATCTCACCTGCTTGAAAATTCTACCTGCAAATAACAACACAGTCCAATAGAGTAACTCCCAGCTTTCCTGAAGCTCCAAGAGCCAAAAAAAAGTGGTGTACAACATTCAAAAAGTTACAGACAATTTAGCAGCCTGCATGTTGTTGGCTTTCAGGAAGAGTTAGAGAGTGTTATCAGATGTGCCTCTGCAATTTCAGCAGTGAAGACTCTGCTCCATTTCTGGGTGTTCCCCAGCTGAGGACCTCAGGCAAGATGTGGTAACCAAATGCATTCAGTGGTGGTTTATGCTAATTTATTTCATTCTTAATTAAAACCAAGCAGGGACATTCGCATAAGGGATGTCACTTGCAGCATCTCAGTTGCTACTTTAATTTCTCAGGATGATCCAACTCAACTGTCAGAGCACATCTGAATCTGTGATAGGCTGTTGAGTGCCCAAATCACCTAAACTGGGCAATAACTCCTGAATCACATATATATTTCAGAAAAATTTTGCCTACTCTCTTTTCTAATTGCTTAATGCAGTACTCTTGGCCATGAATATTATAATTATTTTAGCAAACTGAAATGAATTGCAAATTTCTAGTAATAAACTGTAACAGATGTACTCCACTGGGTACAGCACCAGTTGGTTTAAAATGTGGAACAAATGGTGGGGCAAGCCAAGGACGGAAGAATCCCCATATGTTTGCTCCTGTTGGAATTCTGCAGCAGAAGCGTGGCTCCAAGTGCAACAGTTGCACAAGTCTGAAAGGACTACATAGCGCAGTATGTCCCAGGATTAAATCTGAAATAAAACTGGCACAGAACATACTAAATCAAATATACAGTATAAAAATTGCTTGTATTCCCACTACCTAAATAATGTACTATCTGCCTAAATCTTGGGCTGCTGACCAAGGTGGCTGTTCTAGCTAGAGGTCCCTCGTGTTTAAAAAACACTCAGAAGTTAACTGCCTAAATGGGAAAGTAATGTAAATGCTTTGGGGTCTGTTAAACTGTCAAAAAGGAAAATTAGTGAGAGTGTTTTCTTCCTGTTCATTTCAGTTCCCTGGTTGGTTTTCCACAGCTTATGGCTAGTCAGACATTTAGTAAATTTAACAAATAATTTCAGGTAGGTCAGCCAGTAAGTGGAAAATTACTGAGAAGAAAGTTCTGGAGGGAGCGTTGCAACTAACACTTAATGTATGCACTCAGCTAAACAAAAATAAACCACCTTGGACATGCCAGAAAGAAATCCTCAGACCCTCAGTCTCTCAAACACATTGGCCATCTTACCAGGGGGAAGAGCTCACTGCTGAGGAGAATTATCTGGGCATCTGTGATCTTGCATGCCCCCAGTCTCACGCTTATTCTGCTGCATAAATTCTCCTTCTTGCTAGATGAACTGTTGTTTGATCTCTCCAGATGTTGAAAGGGCAAGACTCAAGTTCCCCAATGGAGGATGTGGGTACATAATACATCATTTTTCAGATTACTATGAACTTTGAATTTCACATTAAGATGCTACTTGCATAGTAATGGAAAACCTATGAATCATATATTTAGTGTTTTACATAAATGGCCACGTTATTTAAAAATAAAGTGGGTATAAATACATTATCATTAATGGCTGCAACTCAGAAGATAACACTGCTGTGGTTTTGTAGAAATCTATTTAGGTACTATGTTGACGGAGAAAGAAATAGGGCTATGAGTAAGTACAGAGAAGTAAATTCAGCTCGCACTGAGTACACACTGGTGGCACAGCTGCTGAACATGCCTAGTAGAGTTAAGCTTGCAGCTTTGAACACCACTGATTGAAGACTTCACTTTGGGAAGAAAGCCAAGTGGTCTGTCTCTACAGAACACAACTCTGCAGATGATTCCCTCAAATACAACAGTCTTGAGGAATTACATTAATAATAACCCGTGACAATTATGTCTTTTATGTCTTTTAAAAGACAAAGATTATTATAAGCTAAAAAATATATTAAAGAATGGTTTAATTCCCTAATAAATCCTCTTCTAAAAGGGAATGCATTCATTATGACTAATATATATCAATTCAGGTTGCAACTATCCTAAAATGCTCTGTTCATATGTAATGTACATTGAGAATGACTAGCATATAAGTGATAGCTACAGTTTTTGAATTTTGAGAATTTAGTGATAAATTGTTATGTTGATCTGTGCCAACAGAATAACATAGCTTCTGAGAATAAACTTGTCATAAGCTATTCATTAGATGTTTATTGCTCAGCTTTTACTTTAAAGGCTATGATTAAGAAGTCTACACAAAAGTACGAGCTCTAATCTTTACTATCATCTATTACTGAAAGGGCTGTAAAAGTCTTAAAACAGCATGTTATATTACAGTGAGTAATTTATCATGAATTTGAATTCATATTACTCCAAATAAGTGATTTCAAGGTGGTCCTTCGGGATAGGACACATTCTGCAGTTTGGAGGCCTGATACAGCATTTTCAGGTACGTCAAGACAGATTTAGCACATGCTCTGCAGCGATCCAACATAAATTTCTGTTATTGACATTTCATTTCATTTTTAATTTCATTTAAAGTGCCGCACCCATTTTATTGCCATCCCATAAAGCCATAAAGTTAAGAAAAAACGTACAATTTACCTCGTAGCTGAGAGTGCAGTAACTTCAAGGCAGTCATCAAATATTCCTGCTAGTCTACCACTGTCTTTGTAAAACATATGACATTACTCCACATTTTGAAAAGTTTTTCTTTAAAGCATGAAGCTTTGAAGTCCTAAGTTTTTTTCCTTCCCCCTCCCACCCCCCCAAAGTAACAACCTTAGCAATGTGTCTTGATTATGTGGACCTTATCTCATTCAAAACATGAAATCAGGTAAAAATTCAATAGTTAAGAATACTCTGCTTCTGGAAGAACTCCTGCTGAAACCAATGAGTTGCACCAGGAGTATGCAGTCCTTAGTAAGCCTCATCTTTGCTACTGGTAATTCAAAGACAAAATAAGGATCAGAAAAACCCTCTTCAGGCTCTGTCACAGGTTGTGGCGTTAAAACTGTATAGGCTTCTTACTAAAGTAATAATTTGTTCTTTTCGTGGATTCTGTCCACTTTCTCTAGCTTGTTGGGAAAGTTTCTTACAAACAGCCTCAAGACGCCTGCTGAAGTTCACCAGAGATCAACACACAAACAGCTGCAATTAAGATGTTGAAATTGCAACTGTTCACATGCAGACTATGGTTATGGGCACTAGATGTGGTCCCCCGTGTTATTTGCTTTGTTTTAGCGTACAGCACATTTACCTAGCCCAGCCCCTGCAATACACAGGTTATACCCTGTTTTACCCCAGCTGCCTCACAGAGCATCCTCAGCTAAACGCTTTCATATATATCAATTAAAATTCAGGAGTAGGCTAGGCATGCTACGGAATGCATGTGGAGAGCAATTTAACCCACCCCATTCCATTAATCTACCCAATTTCCTTAAAAAGAGTTGTAATCTCCCTCACAGCAAGTAACATTAAATGTATTGCAAGATACATATGTTCACCGAGTGAACGTAATGAGAACGTATTTATTTTTTTTCCTAAGAGTAATGAGCATACTAAACAATTCATTTCAAAGCTATGCAAGTGTTAATTCACTGACAGAAACAAGTAACTGGAGGTTTCCCCCTTGATATTTTCTAGTATATGTCAACATGAAACTGATTTTATTATTGTTAGTCAGTCAAAGACCAAAGAACTCAAGCTAGAAGTATTTGTTTTCATGAGATTAGATGACCCAGAATAATGAGTATCATTTAAAAATCATGTCAGTTAAGGAACAGATGACTAAGGGATGAACTCTTTCTATTAATATCTTATTTGAATTGCCTAGTTCCCATTTCACCTCTCACATCTCTTCTGCCTTTTGGAAAGTTGCATGAAGCGCTAACAGATGCAACACTTCAAACACCATGTAAAGTCCCTAACTATTATGAGTGGAAGTTTCATTAACAAACAAGCAAGAGCGAGTTCTAGTCCTAGGAGAGTTTGTAACACTAAAAGATAGACAAGATTTCAAAAAATAAGTATTTATGGTGTCATGTCTTCCAGAAGCTAGCTCAGTTATTTTTCATAATTGAAAGAATATGGGAAAATGTTTTTAATATCTCCCCTATTTATGATAGAATATCTCATAAATTGATACTTGTGTCAAATACCTATTTCTTTACGGAAGATCGGAACTGATGAGAATTTTTACAAATGGCTTATATAACCTGGTTGATAATACATCTTAGAAATCCGTCCAAAATTTTCAAAAAAGAGAAAATACTGTGCTTTCACAGTAGTTCAGGTCTGATTTAATTGTGAAGCAACAAAGGCCTGAGAAAGTTTAGTGAAATGACCACATGTGTCAGGGGAATCGTGTGGTCAGCCTAGAACCAAAACGGATCCCAGATAGCATGTGACTCAAAAGGGACACCCCCAAAGAATTACTTTTGGATATTACCAGATGTGTTTTCTGCTGCTAAAACAAATGGCCTCACGTGTGAGCAAAGTCACAAGCTGACTGCAAACCCATGTATGTTATGGTATATCACAGTGTGGCAAGCTGCAACCCTCTCACCTCTCTCAACAAGGATGCGCTCTCCAGGTGACCCTCTGTGTGCATGGCCGAGAGCCAGCTATCTACATTATTATATCTTCAAACTAGAGTCCTCAAGGTCCAGAGAGTTGAAGAGGGGGCTCCACTTCTGTGGGGAGACAGCCAGCCTGTGACTGGGAAACAGGTCAGAAGAGCAGCAGTGCTGCAGCCTCTTGTGAGACAGTGGCCAAGAAGCCAACAGGCTCGAGGGGCTGGGACCTGACCCAGAATCCTAGTGTGCTTATGGGTGGCAGGCAAGAGCTCAAACATCCCTGGGAGAAGACTCAACTTTGAATCACAAGACTTATTTATTCTCTGAGCCACACAAGCCCAGAGTCGCAAAAACGAGCAAGAACTCTTAGGCCAATGGGTAATCTTGTGGTAAGCACATTCTAGCAGTGCACTGACAGGTCAATGCCTTCGGCACGAACGTAGCCCTTAAGTACTACATCTTCATCTTGACCACATAGCTTTAGATCTCCCTATAAGACAGACTGCTTCTACATCAGAACAAACACCTTTCCAGCTTCTTGCACTCCTTACACAGCCTCTGATATTTAGTGAGGGTAAGACTATTCTTTATCCTATAATAAGATCATAGCACACCGGTATCCTAGAGATGTAGTCCTAGATCCATTACTAGAAACTTAGAAAGTGGGGTTTCCTAAACAGTTTTACCACTACAGATTGCCGTGGTCCTCAGGCTTCCCTGCAGTATGCAAATATTGCCTCTGAACCACATGAGCAGTCACGCCTACAAAACCGAAGAAAGTCCTAGTTATGAATATGTCTATATTAACAAGTGTGGTACAGCTCCTGCACTTTGTTATATAAGCAAAGTTAATGTATTACACATTAACAAAGTAGCAACATTACACAATCCTAAACATTGCTTACCTAATTGTGTTGACGCGTTAACTTTCAGATTAATAGCTGGATTTCTCTGCCTCAGCAATGCATTTATGCTAGGTATTACTGTAAATTCTAAAAGGTTTATTAAAACAGAAGACCAGAAGTGTTACATGCTTCTTACCAACCACTCTTGCCTATTGGAAGAGCTCTGGGTGGTAAATTACTCTGCTGGAAACCCTGCATGCTGCCTCCTTGACACGCTAATCTCTGCAGAAGCGCCTTGACCCTCACAGGGGAAACTAACGTGAATAGTCACCCTCCATGCTTAAGTATCCAAGTAGTATCCCAGCATTCAGTGAATTATTCACGTATTTCACATAAGCACGTATACGCTAAAAGCCACACAGCTTCAAGCAGGCTCAAACTCCACTATACCGTAAAATAAAGTTCTCGGATCTGAGGCTTCCTCCAGGAACACCCTACTCTGTGACAAGATCACGTTTTCACACTGCCAACAATACACCACATCACAAGGTCAACATAGCAAATTCAGAGAAGGCATTAGCTGAGCACACCTCTCATGGATTTACTCAAAGTCGAATTTGCTATTATGTATTCATTTTGTTGATTAAAATAATGTTTAATTTACAGGCTTTAAAAATAGGAGGGGTTAGAATTTGGTGCCGCTATCCTTCTGCGACTAAATTTAAAATTTGTATACATTTTCTCTCTAACTGGACAGTCTTTAACCATCCAACCAATTGGCTAAGTGCAAAAAAAAAAAAACCAGAGCATCATGTCCCAGCCTTTATTCTTAGTTTCATGGCTGCTGGTATTTTAAAAGTAAGCACATGCATGGTCTCCACAGTCTGTGAAACCCACTACACTCAAAGTTATCTTTCTTCATCTTCCTAATAAAAATATACTCCTTCTTTGCAAATAAAACTTAAAGCTTCAGAAAATATTTAGGTTTGTATCACAGGTATAACAGAAGTTTTTGGGTTCCTCACTAGAATATTTATCTATGCCTCAATTGCTTGCGCATCAAATTGCTCTGTCACATGAGGAACACGAAATAACACTTGTAACTGCTCACTCATATGGAGTGTCAATTAATTAATATCTCACAGCAAAAAGGATCATTTTCATACACATACATTTGCATCTCACTTCTCTTCTGCAAGAAGACAAACAGATTGAAAAAGAAAGCAAGCTCAGTTGCTTTTGGAAGTAAACTTAGTGACAAAACCAGGCCATTGTATCCCCATAAATGAGGCTCTCAATTGAATCCTCGGTTGCAGACATTTGCTCAGTCAAAACCCAAACTTGCATTACAGACATGTCAGTTAGTGAAAACTGAATGCTCTACTGACTTTTGATCATAGGAGAGAAATTAGCATTAGAAGTTACTACTGCTTTAAGTTTAATCATTGGCAAAATCAGCAGAACTAATTTTAGCTGAGCAAAGCAATGTTCTCAAAAGTTTGTTAAAAGGTGCTTTTCAAAGTCCAATAAATGAACCTGAAATGCAAGGATGAGAGTGACAATACCCATCCAAAAGATCTAGTACATTCAGTGCTTGAAACTCCTGTGAACTATTGTATTAGTTCCAAAAACATGCCAACCATCTATCAGTACTGACTTTCTAAATCTGTTGCAACATTAAGAAGCAACAAGTCTTACCTATGTGGAACTAATATGCAAACTTCTCCAAAAATTTCAGTAGCAGTTATTTAATATAATGGTAAAATACCACACTGACAATGGAATTACTGATCTTTCTAGTACCTTTGTGTATACATCAGATCATCCTAATCAAGAAGGAAAGAAAATCAGCATGCAGAAGGAAAGCAGAAATGTAAAGGACTTGTTAATTACCTACTGTAAAGAGTAAGGGTTTGAGATGTGACGTCATATATTAAAATATTATTAAATGTTGGATAATTGGAAAAATAACACACCCAGTTCTCAAGCAATAAAATTTGACAGCCCATGCAAGTAAAGCAAGAGGAAACTCTTGCCATTTTTTCCTTTTCCTTTTAACATGTCATTGTCTTCTTTTGCAGAAGCACACAGTGATCCTATGTTGACACCTTCAAGTAAAGAAACATGACATTCCATAAATACATAGGGCACCACATGTGTTGCAGATGACAACGGAACATATATCAATAATGGGGGATACAAAGCAATTCCTTGGAGTTCTTTACTCTCATTCAAAAATTTTTATTTTTAAAGCTTAGTGACATTAAATACTGCTGAATATGTGCACCAGAAGCAGGAGTGACACTCTTTAAAAAATAGGATAATCAGATTAGGCTGCCCAATCTAAAAACATGCCAGCAAACATTTGCACTGTGATCTATCATACTTTGTCCCATGCTTACACAGAACACTTATTATTAAAATACTTTACAAAGGGCCTTGTATGTAGTAGTACTATTTTCCAACTCTTTTACTTATTAAGCCAAATTGCATTCCTGCTACGAGACCTCTAAACAGGGAAGAATTATTACTCTTGTAACTTGTAAGGGTTTCTGAAAATATAGTTAAGTAGTTCTCCTACAAACATACTGTAATGTTTCTAAAGCTTTGGATTCCAAGCTACAGAAAAATTTAAGTACTGGACTTTTGCAAAAACAAAATTCCCATCTTACTGACAGGACAAAACTCTCTTTCCTAGACTATGAGATAGAAGACCACAAACCTGTCATTCACTTAGGATGGAAATATTAACAGACACTTGTCTCAGATCAGGATCCCTTTGTAGTTTGGTATAAGCGGGAGCAAATACTGTAGAGTAAGAGGAACAGCTGTAACAGAAGTATCATTTAGTACACTAGAAACAATGCAAAGGAAAAGTACCCAGGTAACTGTTATATAAGGGCTTTAGCTATCTTCATGCTCTTTTCCACCTGACGGCTTTAGAAACATGGCAGAAGAACCAACAAGTCAACGTGGATTTCATCTTTACCTCTTTCAGCTTGACTCTCTTGTCTTGAAGACCCTGGTCAGCTCTTGGTTTAGCTATTGTTTGCTCACTTTTCCTAAGCAAAGGCCAACTTTCACAGACAGGTAGGTTTTGTAAGGCAGAAGTGGAAGCTGCACGCCCCAGTGGGTTTCCTCTTCCAGCAGCTGAGGAAGGGATTCCTAGCTGCCAGCATGCCAAGCAGGACACCCCAGCTGGGTGTGACAACACACCAGATAGACAAGAGATACACAACCACACACCCATGATGGTTGTCCTCTCTCACCCTCCTGGACTTACACACCAACCGGCAGGCTCTGCACAGGCATTCCTCTAGGATCATGGTTCTCACCCTGAAACTCTCCCTGAGCTTAAATGCTTACCTCTACTCAAATGCATGAGTTTCCTAGCTCCTATTTTAAACAAGGGGGAAAAGGAGGAGGAGTCACGAGAAACTACAAGAGCAGCCACTTTTGCACAATAGTCTAATGGCTACTGGAGTCACCCTGGAAAGAAAAGACTTTCATTCACGTGTTCTTGCCTTCCACTGACCAGGACGGAAGGCAAACTTGGACAAAGTTGAGCCAATTAGCTCTTCAGCTAAGATTACAAAAGCAAATCAGGGAGCAAATACGACAAGAACACTGCTCCAGCACTAAAAGTGTTTTGACCCAGCTCTCAAAACTGCTTATATATTTTTCAAGGGATCATGGATTAAGTGCATCGAGAACATGATGCTAGAAGTTAAAAATGAGCCTCGCTTTTGTGCTAAATGCTTCTTAGGATTCCTAAATCAATACATCTTATTTCCTCAGCTGGTGCCAAGGTTTAGCAGTATGCAAGCTTTATTTAAGAACAAATATTCTACAGCCTTCTGAAAACTATTTTTTATCATATCCTAACAAGGAGGACCTGGTCCTTCAGCAGTCAATAGTTTTGGTAACTGCAGACATTTCACTCAGACTACGTTTTTTGAGAAGAGATAATATTTTCATTTTTTCTGTTCTGTATTCATTTCATTTCTGCATTTTATCACCGGTGTTCTAGAACAGCTTCTGTTGTGGTTATCTTGTTTGGGGTTTCTTTTCCTCCCAAATCTTTTGTCACTCTCTCACTTCCATCTGTTTTGAGGAGTTATGTACGAGCTTACTAAAATCTTTAAAATTTTGCATTTTCAATCGGAACTGAATAAAGGGTAATATCAAACACAGCTTTAAAATGGAAGCAGAATGTCTGAGAAGCACCTCTAATCTCCCATCTCATGTTCCTGTCATTAGCATGAACACATACCCACACACAACTGTGTGAGTAAATTTGCACAAGCCTACTTCGTGCCTCAGATTCTGAAGACTGTGGAGATGAACAAGGAGGGAGGTATACTTCTAACACTGATGAACAAACTTATTAAGGCTGAAATCAGATCTTCTATTCACCTGTAGCGATATTCTGAAATATTACACTACACAGGATACTGCGCACAAAGATCCTCACACCAATTACTGGTAACACTGCGTAAGAGCTAGTACATAAACCTAAAATGACACACCAAGAAGGACAGTGGGCTTTAATTTCATCAGTACTAAATCAAAGCCAAATCTGGCACTCATTCCCATTTTTACCCTGAGCAGCATGTCATGGAGTACTTCTTCAATACTGATTTAATTTATAATTAGAGTTTTCCTAATGCAATGACTACACCCTATCTCACAAATATCACTTTTAACCTTGACATGTGACATAATATAAAAACTCCTGACACAAATAATTGACTGCTTTATTATAAATAAGAATACTTTAAATTCTTTTTAAATGCCTCATAAATCCACATTAAGTCTACTTTATTGATTTCAGAAAAGTTCATTTTTTCCACAGCAATATTCCATGATCTGAGCACTTAAAAAAAAAAACCAAACCACTTTCCTCAGTTTTAACCATCATTGAAATATCCTTCATTTCAAAGATATCAAGAAATTATCACTATTCACTTTCAATACAAAGCCTCTTACATTTCAGCTGTCATTTTCAAAAAATCATACTGAAAATAGTGTTTCTAAGCAGAGTTCAGTTGCAGTGTAATAAGTAATAATTTCATCAATTAGCAGTATTCAGCATCCACTGAGATTTCTCTCACTATTATTTTATTCATAGAGTCCTTTGTGGAAGTAGCATACTAAAAAGATCCATTTATCCTTCAAGGTTTTTCATAAATGTGTCATACATCTTAGAAAACAATTGGTTATTATTCTCGCTCAATCTAAATAACTATAATAACTTCCAGGTGTAAAACCTTTTTTTTATACTTCCAATCTTCTTTACTCACATTATGGGTCTGCATTTTTTATAACCTATTCTAACACTTCCACCTACTTTCACACATGCATTCTGGAGTTTTACATGGATGCTAGACGTGCCTGGACGGGATGGTAGCCAGCTTATTGTTAAGAGCAGAATAGAATTGTGTTTCATACAACGCCCTTCACAACCAAGGCAAAAACAAGCGCTTCATAATGAGCTAAGATGTTACCATAGATGCTAACAGTGCAATGGCTCTAAAGGAAAATGCTGATTGTTAAACGCAGCAATAGCTTGCTTGCAGCACCTATTTCATTTCTCCTTCTCTACAGATCCCTCCACATATGTATTAGCTCATTTCTTCCCATCCAGAAGGGCATGCCCTGCCTTCTGTCCTTTCATCTCAAGACTGCAAAGGGCTCCCTTCAGAGCAAAATACCGGCGTTCCTTAATCACCTAACAGAGATGTGATTGGGCAGTATGAAGACCTCTCCAAGGCTGGGTCATCAGCCCTGCGCAGACCACACAACACAACCAAACACCCCCATCTTAGGAAACAGTAGCTCAAATTTCATGACGCATCTCCTACACAGCAGCCTGTCTCCAAGCTGGTCAAACATTTTGTTGACCAAGAAAACCCTGGCCAGGACATTTCATTCCAAAAAAAAAGAAGCTTCAATTGAACTTCAAACTTTCTCAGAGCACAGCTAACAAAATCACAGCAAAGAACCAAGGAAAGCATGCAACAACATATTAATAGCTAAACTAAGTACCACAACAACCTATCTGAAAATGGTACAGAGTCCAATCTCCATAAGAAATATAAACCTAATGACATTGTGCATATGACTGATACTCGAAAGAAGGACATCATTAGAAAGAAGATACTAACTAACATCAAACTTTCAAAACAGTTTTCAATTTTCCCACCTCGTTTCTACATTCTCAAAGTGGTGCGCACAGGTATATCTATTTAAAAACTGCATACACCAGCAAGACATGTAAATCAGACAGTTTGGCTGCCTGGACACTTCTCTCTTTAATTATATATATAATTGGTTTTGAACCTGAAATTAAAACGTCAGAATGCACCATGATTGCCTTTAACTGATGACTACCATCCCATCTAAATGGAAATATTTAGATTCATCACCTAGATATTTTTTTAATTAGCTTTCAAATGAAGTCACAGGCAAGCATGTCTGCCTTCTCCCATCTGCACTGCTGGTGTCAAGTTGAACTGGAAAGGCCAACCATTTCAATGAAGTAAAATAAACGTAATTTTAAGGTCAAGTCACTTGTAACACTTCAGGCAGCAAATGTCATACTGAAAATAAAATTGAACCTTGGCTTGAGCGGAGATGAAAGGTTTGGCATTTCAAGGACTTCATTGTGTTTATCACTTCAAATTTACAAATACAATACTGACATCACATATATTAATATTTATCATACTAATAAAACTTTCTGAAATATGTATAAATATTGGAAGCGTTATTAAAAAAAAAAAACAAACTTTTATAGGTGAGCTCGCCCTAATTTCAAATAGTGTGCTTCTGCAAGACCTAAAAATGCTCAGAATTCCACATTGGCTTAGTGAGGCATCTCTGGCCTTGGTAAGAGATCAGATGTTTCCTGAGAATGTCTATGTATTTTAACAGAGGGCAGAAGTGAAATTGTCCAACTCGGTCCACAGTATAAGAAAACAAGGATGTTACTACATCAAAGGTATGGGTGTATTTCTCGCCATCCCCCGAGCGTGTCCACCTAAGGTTGACGTTCTACGGCTACCAGATGAAGTCACCTCCCACCATTCACAATCCACGCTAACACACTGACATCTCAGGGAATGAAAACATCTCATGGCTTTGACTAAGGACTACCACTGTTTAATGTGGAACCTCCATTTGTCCTAAGCCCTTCACAAATACACTTATGGGTTTGATATGGACTTACTAATTATGCAGACGATGCATTTCCAAGGGGAATAAACCCCTCTTCTGTTGTAAGACAGTTAGGGAAGGTTATGCAGTGATTTTTGAGCTCTCTCAGGGATAGAGTACATATCAGAGTTACTTCACGAAGAGGTTCTTGCATTCTTCCTGCTTGCAAGGAAAACTGGATCCCTTTGGTGTCCATCTGGGCTGAGAATAGCAATTCTACTACAGCTTAACTGGGTAATGTCTTAAATAGCTAGTATTATTATCTTAATATTTGGATAATATTAAGAAAAAAACTCCTATACATATCTTGATCTAAACAGTCCCCAAATGTATTTGTTTTGGCATTTCATCCTGTTTCATCTAATTTTTGTTGCTGCTGTTGTTTTTTTTCCTAATGATATTTAAAGAAGCTTGCCCATTTGAAACCTATATTCTTGGCCATCTGCAACAACAAAAAATATTTGGGTATTTCTTGTAGCTATAAGAGTCTATGAGCAGAAAAAAAGGAATTTAATGTTAAACTTGAGACCCCATCTGAATCACCTGTTATTTCGTAAGAGAATACACCTGGTCAATTTTATATTATTATAAGAAGAAAATCGGAGAATTCAGTTCATTTCCTCCACTTACTCCTTCACCTGCTTTTTTCCCCAGTCCCAAATTGACCCGGATATATCTGGTTTTATTTCATACCTACATTTTGAATTATGGCACTGCGTTTGAACCGCATGCAGACCAGATGACTAACTGCCCACCAAGATCTGCACAGTCGATCTCTGTTGGCACATTTCACAAACCAATACTCGGCACACGTAAAGACACCAGAGATTTATGCTGTGCTGATCTGCAAGTAGAAATCTGCCCTTATGCAGATAGTGCCCTTATTTGACAGTATACAAACGACGGCAGATGAAAATGAAAAGACTTTGACTAACATGCCCACACAAACGCCACCCTCTGAGCTTCTGATAAGACATTTATGGCCAAAGGTTTCCTAATCCCAAATGTTTGATTTCTTTGCCAAATCACATACTTGACGAAGTCTCCTATAAAGGCACAAATCCTGCTCTTCTCAAAGGCGACAGCACAGGGCAGGGAGCAGAGTGTATAACACTGTACTGATGAAATAAAAAAAGGAATAGAAATCATATGCTAATAAGAGGAGGGAGGTTGCCAGGCAACCAGGGAGGGAGAGAAAGCAGTTTTTGATTTGAACTCTGTGCTGTCAAAGGGTTAGCATAGCCAGAACAAACAGGACACATTAAATCCAGCTCTTCTGCAGCCACTAGGAATTTCAGCTTTTCTCGACATTTTACGTACAAGTGTGCTCCCATCTCAGTGCTCTGGGTCATTTTACTGACACTGGCACAATGGCATAGGATAGAATGGTACAGCAGATTTTTTTTAAGTGTCCATTTGAAAAGGAAGAGAATATGCCTTTGGGTAGCACAAACCGCACCATGCACGTAGACTGGCTTGAAGGACAGAAATTGGTGCACAGCTTTGAGTTCAAGCAAATCCCATTCCATCAGATACGGCCACATGTCTCTCAGCAGCACTCAAAACTGTGCGAGTTCTGCGCTGCTGGTAAAACCACACCCCCTTAAATGCATCTCAGAAGACTGCCCTGCACCACTGCACACTTCTCACATCTGATGGGCAAAATCCTGCCTTACAGATCTCAGCTTCATGTATCAACATGTAGGTTGACTGTCTTAAAAGATGTAACACTAAGCAGAGGAAAGAATAAAATTCAAGTCCAGTCTACAACATTAAAAAAAAAAAAATCCATCTACATAACAAGAAGGAGAATTAATTTCAGTTCCTTGTTGTTTTCAGAGTTGTTAGCTGCAGTAACATCCCATAAGTCCCAGCCATGAGAAGGGGAAGGGGTAGCCTTCCTACAAAAAGAGAGTAATTTTTAACACGTGGAAAAAAATTGGAAGTTGAATTAATGAGTAACATTAAAACCGAAAGGTTGAAGGAAAATGAAAAGCACAAGATGTTTGGGCTTTCCCCCCCCAGTATAATTAATTACTTTGGAGGATTTGACTGAATTTCAGTGCCACAATTTAGCAGACTATCAGCAGTGGCGGCAGGACCACACATCACTCTTGGAGCATCAACAGGATTTGCATATGCAACATGAGAAGTTAAAATGTTTCATATAGTAGACTTTCCTTCCTACTTGCCAGACTATGTTTTAACCTGATGAGGAAATCAAATTGTTCAAATCTCCAAGACAGGCGTGTTAATTGTGGTCTAAAGTCTTCCACGAGGTCTTAGTAATCATGCTATAATTGCTATTCTGCTCAGCTAAGAATTTACTACAATAAAACCACTAAAGCAATGCAAAAGCATGAGAAATTCATTAAACAAAAACTGCTAAACATGAAGTTTTGTTTCCTCACTGATTCCTCATCAAATACCCTAGGAAGACAGGAACAGCCACCTGATGACCGTGGCAAGCTATAAAGCAATAACTTTAAAAATTTCTACATATTAAAGCTTCATTAGGGAACTTCAAACAACTAGCAGGTATCTGCAACAGAGAGAGACATTGTAATAATTAGGGCTTTTTAAAATAAAAGTTTAGCCTAGATCAAAGAAAGCTAGCTTCAGCTATTTATTCACATAACCTTTGCTTGACAGTTTTGTGAGCCATGCTGACTAGCAGGATTCCCTGCTATCTTGCTGGAGGTTTCCTGTGTTTTTTTACAATATTCTTTATTTTTCCATCCTTGTCCTGCTTCCTCCTTTGGAGAACATCAAGCTTAGCTCTCAGGTGTACCTTCAAGGCACTGACTTTGCTACCTGCAGTCTTTGGCTGTTCTAGTCCATTTGTACTGAGAGAAGAATAAACCTGAGAAGCAAAACTTGCTTACCTTGCTGTCACAGCCCATGTTTGTAGCATGCTCTAAGTATAGATCCCAGGGAAAAAAGAATAATCATTGCTATCAAACCTGCTACTTTAAGCAGTATGGAAGCTGCAGCTTGCACACTGAAGCTTTCAAACAGGCTATAATTTCAACAGTGTATATCTTGTTGCTGAAAAAACTCAAAATCAACATTTACATGCCTGCTATAGGCAGAGGAACTCCTGGAGCCTCCTGTGTCCTCACTAAAGTCAGCATCCAATGGGCACAATCTGGCCCTTAAGAATCATAGAATGTGAGGGGTTGGAAGGCACCTCTGGAGATCGAGTCCAACCCCTCTGCCAGAGCAGGACCATAGA
>JAVSBS010005787.1:0-12277 GCA_033124195.1 Coracias cyanogaster | reverse complement strand
TCCACAGCTTGGAAACCCCTCCAGGGATGGGGACTCCACCACTGCCCTGCCCAGCCTGGCACAGCCCTTCACAGCCCCTGTGGGGAAGAAATTTTTTTTACTGCTGCCAATTAAAACCATTATTATGGTCTTGTGCTTTGACTCTGGAAATTTAGTGACAATACCAGCTCACATTCGGCCAGGAGGCAGTTCACTGGCACAGCAGCTTCTCATGGGAGCCTGGAGTGTTTGGAAAATCCTGTTGCCTGAGGTCAAGATTCCAATAGGAGACAGAGGAGGTAAAAATAGGCTTTATTTGAATAAAGGGAGAAAGTCCACCGGCATATCCCGGTGGGGTCTTTCCCAAAATTCAGGAGGACACAGCCACCTTTTTATCCTAATTTCCCTCCTCCTTTCCCCATTGGCTGAGGTACTCGGAATGTACAACTTCACGATCAGCCTATTACACACGTGCGCCTTACAAATTACATAGAATTAAGTTATTAATTCTTTGTAAAGTAAAATTGCCAACTCATTGTGCTGTTGTAAGTTTCTGTCCTGGTCCCCTATAGATAAAGCCATAGCCCCCTTGCTAAGTTGCTGTGCTCTGCCTGCAAGCCTCTTGCCTTTGATAGCTAAAAGTCACGCCCAAGCTGCTACACTATGCCGGGAAGCCTTTTCTTCCTTAGATAAGTCACATCCTCTTGCCAAGCAGCTATGCTGTGCCTAAAAACCGTTTCTTCAGAAAGTAAAGCTGTATTTTGCATATAAAATCCTCCCCATCTTTTAAAATACCATTGTTTGTAAAGACACACCTATCTCTTATCCTATCAGGAGCATCCCTGCAGCTCCCAGGGGAGCTCCTGGTGGGACACAGCTCACGGCAGGGAAGCAGCCCTGAGCCTTCCCCATAGGTGGGTGCTCACGGGGACAGAGCTCAATGTTTGCTCCCTGGCAGCGCCTTATCGGCAACCTTTAACCGTGTTTGCTCGGCCCCTCTGGCCATTGGGTGTCCAGGCGCGGGCTCTCCCCGGGACAAGGTACGGCTCCGGTGGCCGGGGCACGCAGCGCTGGCTCAGCACATACCGGGGCAGCCTCCACGGAGCCCATCTCCCAACCCTGCGGCCAGCACCCGGTGATGGAAGCCAGCGATGGGACGGAGGAGACCCCGCTGCCCCTGGAGCTGACCAAGTTCCAGCTCTCCGAGGACCTTGGCTTCCTTCTTCCCCATCCTCTGGTAGGAGCCGGCTGTGCCTCTGCGGCTGCAGGGGATCGAGGAATAGAGGGGTTGGTGAGCAGATTTTGGGGTGGGGTTCAAGTTAACGCTACTCATGGCAGTTTATAGAAAGCAACGCAGAAGGTATGTGCAGTTTTGGTGTAGTTTCATAGAGGTTTGAACAGGCCACAGCAGCAGCACAGGGGAGAGAAGGAGCTTTTGCAATTCATGCCCAGGCCTCGGATTTACGGGATCTCGGGAGTACGGGCAGAGCAGCCCGGCTGCAAACCTCCGGTCGGGGCCATTTATCACTGGGCTCGCTTCGCAGCGGGAGCGCCCAGGGACGGGCAGATGCTTGTTCATCATCCATTAACTTGCGATGGCGCAGGCTGCTGTTACGAGGGGGGAACCAGACACGAACCATTATCCGCTGTGTGCCAGGCTGGACGGGTGCTGGGGCCCGGGCTCCCCTCCTTCCCACAGCCCTGCCAGAGCTCTGGGAAAACCTTGGCAAGCGTGATGGAGCAGGATGGCGAAGGTCCCCCTGGCCGGGCAGTGTCCAGCACAGCTCTGCCCAGGGCTGCCCAGCTCCCGGGGCGAGTCACAGCCCCGCTCCAGCCCCACCAGCTGCCATCGCTCCCCAGGGTTTCTTTTCTCTCCAGACCCTATGGCTCTTCTGCCTTACGGCCAGAGCAGGGACTGGAGCAGGAGGGTTTGGGTGTTGTCTCTCAGCCAGCTTCTACTCCAGAGTTTATTTAGGGCTGAACTTATCTCCGAGCCCTCTGCTCCCATCCCAGCATCCCTGTACCCCAGCTGTGCTCCCCTCCACCCCCCAAAGCCTGGCTCTCTCAACCAGCTCATCACCTCCAAGCCCTGTGGCTTCTTCCCAGGCTTGGCACAGCAACCCGTCCCCCCTCAGCTGCCACCTGCCCGCACCGGGATGCTCCAGGTCCCGTTTCTCACAACCTTTTGCTGTTTCCCGAAGGCTGAAGGTGGCAGCGTGTCCCAGCACAGCCCTGAAGCCTCCTCTTTAGGGGAGGGGGCTGCACTCTCCGCCAAGCCCATCCCTGCCTTTTGCACAGCCCCACAGCCAGCTCTGCTGATGCCAGATTTAACCCCAGGACACAGCTTCTCCTGTCTCAGGCCTGAGCTGCTCAGGAACTGAGCAGGACCCAGCCCTGTGCCACCCTGTGCAGCCTCCCTCTGCACTGACAGCCCTCCCTTTGCCTCTCTCCACCAAGGCAGAGCTGCCGGCACCCTACGGTCCCTGGATGGCGATTGCCCATGACCTTCCCCAGCTGATCGTGAGCCACCAGCTCCGCTCCCAAGTTCACCAGGTACCGGTGTTCTCTTGCCCGGCTCTGGAGCTCTCCCAGACCTTGCCCTGACACAGCGGTGTCTGCAAAGCGCAGGGGAAAGCAAATGAGCAGCAAAGCCGTGTCCTCAGCAAGGACTCACGCAGACGGGCCTAATGCTGTGCAAAAGCAAAGCTTCTGTGTCAGCGCAGCAATAACTCCTGGGGCGCACGGGCCAGCGGAGGCAGCCAGAGCTGGTGCTGGGTGAGCAGTGTGGGCTGGCAGCAGAAGACCTCTAAATGTCATCAGAGCCACAGCTCATCCTGGCCATGCTTCCCACCGAGGAGCCCGGGTACTCCATGAGCCCCCCCAGCCTGGCTGGACCCCCCAGAGGATCAGCCGCTCTCGCACGCAACGACACGGACACCTTTTGGAGTAAAACCCTGCAGTTTAGTCTCTGTGGTCACAAACCAGCAATGGTGAATCAGCAGCAAATCCTGCTGGATGGGAGGGAGCGGGGGCTTGTGTAGGGAGGGAAAGGCAGCCCCCCCACCCCAGGGACCCTCGGCATCGCCTGCGGTGCCCCTTGCTCTCAAGGGTCTCCCTGGCAGATGCCATTGCTGAGCACCCGGCACCTCCGAGGGCGCGAGGAGCTGCACCTGGCACATCTGGTGCTGAGCTTCGTCACCATGGGCTACATCTGGCAGGAGGGCGAGGAGGGCACTGTCAAGGTAAAAGCAACACAGAGCAGGTTCACCTGCTCCTTGGGATGCTGGGACTCATCCCATGGGAATGAAGCCTCCTCCCTGAGGCTGCAGCAGGAGCGTGACCCCTCCTGCCTGGCTGGGTGCCCATAGACAGGCACCTTTCACCAGCCTGACAGCGTCTCTGTCTTCTCCTGTGCTCTGTGCCCTTCAGGTCCTGCCCCGAAATCTCGCTGTCCCCTTCTGGGAGGTCTCACAGGCCCTTGGCCTCCCACCCATCCTCAGCCACGCGGACTTTGTGCTGGCCAACTGGAAGAGGAAGAACCCCAATGGGTAAATGGGCAAACACGGGAGGACCAAGCACGACTGGGGCAACGACGATGAGCTGGTCCCATCCAGCACAATGGGGGGCAAACAGCTCCCAAACCACAACTGTTCTGCCAAAAAACTATGGAACAACCTCCCCTGGGGGCCTGTCTCTTGGGGAAGGGTCTTGCTGGGCAGGGGGAGTGATGCTTTTGGGGGTGGGTGCCTCTGGGCGCATCCCCCCCAGGGCCAGGGAGCTTGTGGTTCTCCCACAGAGCACACTCCATTGCTGAAACTATTTATAATGTCTCTCTCTTTCTCTCTTCTTTTCTTGTACATTTGCTGGCAATAACCGAAACGCCTTCAGGCCTCTGGAAATTGAGTAAGTATTTAAGATACCTCTTTATTTTCTAGCAGTACCAGTTTTATGTGAGTTGGCTTAGCACTCCACCTCTGCGGGGCTCTGCTTAGGCTGAGCCTATCTCTTGATATATGAGTATGGTAAAACCAGCTCAGTCTTTGGCACACAAATGCCGCTGCAACAACCGCAAAGTGCCGTGACCGCGGCTGAGCCGCCGGCCGCTCCATCACGCAGAGCCTGGCTGCCAGGGAGCCCCGCGAGTGCGCAGGGAGGGTCGCGGGTCCCCCGACAGCAGGGCAGCCCCTCTCCCCTTTTGCTCTGTGCAGCTCAGCTCTGCCCGGGGTGCAGATAAAGGTTTAGCAGCAGGAGGTTTTTGCTCCAAGGGCTCAGCAGGTGCTGGGGTGAGCAGGAAAATCCCAAGGAAGAACCCTCATAACTGGTGGTCCCTGCAGCAACCTGGACACCATCATCTCGCTGCCTGGTGGAGAGAGCCTGCGAGGCTTCATCCTTGTCACCCTCCTGGTTGAGAAGGCGGCTGTGCCAGGGCTCAAGGTAAGGCAGCGCTGTGCCCTGCAGCTCTTTGCTCACCTGAGAAGCCCCCGTGAGCTGCTCCCATCCCCTGCACGCTTGCCCACAGGTTGGGAAGGGGCAGAGCTGGTGCGAGTGGCAGTGGGCATCCAGAGCCCCTCTTCACAGACATCCCAGCCCCCTCATCACTTGGTGCACTCCCTCCTGCCCTCTCCTCTCGCAGGCCGTCGCTCAGGCCATCCATGCCATCCTGCAGCTGGATGACGACACCCTGCACAAAGCCCTGCAGGAGCTGGCAGAGGCCATCGGGGACATGACCAAGGCTTTGAAGCGGATGCACGGTAACAGCAGTGCCCAACTCGCGTCCCCCCAGCGCTCCGCACACTTTAGCTCCTCGGATGCATTGGCATTAACACGCTTGTGCCTGGCCCATACAGCATCTCCGGAGATACGGAGAAGCTCAGTGCTCCCAGGGTGGGGTCTGAGCACCCAAATGGGTCCTGAGTAAAAGTGTGGGATGTTTGGGGGGTGAGCAGCTCTGAGCAGTGATGCTCAAGGCGGTGCTCCAAGGAGCCCTGCTGTAGAAGCCCGTGGTGGGGAGGGGACACCAGCATCATGCAACACTCCAGCCCCTCCTGCCAGATCCTTCTCGGAGCACAGGTTCGGGTCCCCTCGGCCAGGACACTGCCACGTGGGAAACGCCGATGGGAGGGAGCTGATTGCCTTTTGCCCGCAGTAACATCCGTGATCTGGTTTCCTCCTAGACTATGTGGATCCAGCAGTATTTTACACTGTGATCCGGATCTTTCTCTCTGGGTAAGTGCAGTGCATTTCCCTCCAAAGCCACCATGTCAGGAGCTCCTGGGTCTCGGGGAGAAGGGGCTGTGCTGGGAAGGGGCAGCTCAGATGGGGCATGGGGTCCCTGGGGCAGGGAAGGAACTGGCACAGTGTCTGGCAGCAGTGGCCCCGAGGGTGACATTGTCCCATCCCTTGAAGAAGCCAATTCCAGGTGTTTTATCTACTGGCACAGAGCTGGAAGGGCAAGGACTGGGGCAGAGGGCTGGGGTCGGCCTCCCCACCAGGTTCTCTCCACCCTGCACTTCAGCTCAGCTCCAGCATGGCCTCTTTAATGCTGCACTGCCGTAATCATGAAGGAAGGAATCATTCCTGCTCTTGGCCCAAAAAGTTTAGACAGGAGAAGACAAGTTTCCCTTTATTCTGCACAAAGCTAGAAAGCCAAGTGGGGTCTCTTCCCCCCACGTCTTAAGGAAATATCTATAACAAGCCTCTTGCTGTGGCTCCCTTACAACCCCATCAGTTAAAAAGCCCAATCCTCCCCAAATACTGAAAAAAGTCCGTTGTGCCAGGCAGAAGGACGGCGATGAGAGCCCAGCGCAGTGGGTTCGCTGTCCCTGCGAGCATCCCAACGGCTCCGTGCCCAGGCTTCTCGGGGGGGCTCTATTTTTGTTTCTCTTCAGCATATCTCAGCATTCCTAAGTCCAAAGGCTCCATGCATCCTGAGTAGGTTTCTCCCATTTTTCATCCAAGCTGACCTTGTCTTGATGGTCATCAGCCTGGAAAAACATGCCTTTCAAATTCCCTTCTGCTTATAAAAACTTCCCACTAGTAAAGGTTACTATAAATATATCCCTGGGAGAGCTAAAAATATTATGGTATTTGATAATGAATCTATTTTCTCTGCAGTTTGTTCAAAATCTGCTCCAGCAGTCAAACAGCCTTAGCAGCCAGCACCGACAGCTTCATGAAATGGTGCATTCTTCCGAAGGTCAAGAGATATTTTTGTGCCAGGCACATTATCTCTCTGAAATTATAACCCCTCTTTCCATTTGTGAGCGAGCATTTATCCATTTTTGCACAACGTAAAGCCGGATGACAGGGGCTGTGTTAATGGTGTGTGGTGGGGGGCACCGGTGCTGCCCAGTTCCCGGGCTTGCCGGGGACGAGCAGCTTTTATGGGAGGGAGGAAATCACTTCACAGGCTTCTTCTCTGCTGAAGTAAATAAAGGCAGGCTGTCCTGTGCCGGCTCTAAAGGCATCATCACAAGAGTAACAAGAACAGAGAAAAACCCAAAGTGCAAACTTACGGGGCCCAGAAAAGTGACTCTGCCGCAGCAGCAACCCAGCCCCTCCAAAGGACCATCAGGATTTCAAGGAATTCATGTTAACGGCCACTATTGCCCAGACAAGTGCCCTGTCCCCTTCCATCCCACCAGAGCAGCTCAACCACCACGTGGCACCCACCCGAGCCAGGACCCGAGTCAGAGATGGAGATGCCGGGGGGGCAGCTTGTCCCGGGACCATGCCGTGGGGTGCTCACCAGCCCCCAGCAATCCCACCAAAGGAGCCCAAGCTCCAAGGCAAAGGATAATTAAGGATTTCTTCCTACACCCATGACCTTGCCTTGCACCTCGACACAGTGTTTGATTTCCAAGTTTATCTCACATTTGAGGCCAAGGCTGACGGGGGAGGAGGAGCCCAAGGGGCTGGGGCAGGAAGGTTCAGGGAGGTTTCACTCAATCTTGCCAGCGCAGGGTCCCTGCTCGCAGCCCCCCCCGTTATCGGCTGCCCCACGGACTGACTGCCGTGTCTCCCCGCTCAGCTGGAAGGACAACCCCGCCATGCCCGATGGGCTGATCTATGAGGGTGTATCGGACGAGCCCATGGCGTTCTCGGGAGGGAGCGCGGCGCAGAGCACCGTCCTTCACGCCTTTGATGAGCTCCTGGGCATCCGCCACGGCCAGGAGAGCAGTGAGTCACTCGCTTTTCCTTTTTCCTAAGCAAATAAGGGACAGGGGGAGAAGTGAGCCAGAGCGATGCCCACGACCGTGCCCAGCTCTGCCAGGCGACAGGACACGCGCCCATCTCCCCCCCGCAGAGCCCGGCTGGGACCAGGCTCTGCCCAGCTCCCGAGGGAGGAAGTCCATAACCGAGGCCACTATCTATTCCGGGATGCTTTTTGCCTGTCGACAATTTACCGAGGTTATATATGGGTACAAGGATGAGGGAGGAGCGCGTCAGCATCCTGCCAGTAATGTAGTCATCCATTCACATAGCTTCGCATTAGTCCAGCCTACAATAGAATGTATTTATCAGAAATTAGCAAAAAAACTCTAATAGCAAAAAAACGAGACGAAACCAAAAGGCTGAGAGCAAGGGCTAGACCCTGCCTTTTAGGGTTAAGACCAACCCTAATGGGCCCTTGACCTAATATGGGTTTTCTTTCTCAATTAATGGAGGAACGAAAACGCTGGTGGGCAGGAGGCTGTTGGGACCACTGGGTGCAGGGGTCCCTGCAGACCACGCCAGCACCCCCGCTCCAGGCTGGCCGCTCTCTGAGAGCCTCAGGCTGCTTTAACCCACTTGCCCACAATGTCTTTCTCCTCTGCTGGTGTCCTGCAGCCGCTTTCCTGCACAGGATGAGGGACTACATGCCCCCGCCCCACCGAGCCTTTGTGGAAGAGATCCGCCGTGCCCCCTCCCTGAAGGAGCACGTGCTCTCCTCTGGTGACCCTCGGCTCCACGAGGCTTTCAACCGGTGCATCTCGATGCTGGCAGACTTCAGGTCCTACCACATCACCATCGTCACCAAGTACATCAGTGTTGCGGCGGCCAAAGCCAAGGCTGGTCGGGCAGAGCTGGGCAATGGGGCTGGCCCCTCTGCCGGGAAGCCCCCGTCCGCGCTGGAGGCCAAAGGGACTGGTGGGTCCCACATCTTCAGCTTCCTGAAGAGCGTCAGGGACAGCACCAGGGAAGGGCTGATACCTGCCTGACTTGCCCTGAGAGTTGGCAAGGTGCTGCTCCGAGGGGTGCAGGAGGCCAAGCGTGTCTGCAGTGCGTGAGCCAAAATCCAAGCTCTTCACCCAAAACCTCCTCTCAGCAGCACCTTTCCCGCCTGCGTGCGGCTGGGACATGGGGAACGTGTGCCGGGCTGTCGAGGGACGAGGGCACTGCTGCTGATAACCCCACACGGGACAAACTGAGCGCAGCGCCCTTCCACAGTGCTGGGGTGGGCACAGCATCCTTACACAGCACCAGGATGGGCACAGCATCTTTCTGTGGCATCAGGATGGGCACCGCATCCTTCCATGGCAGTGGGATGGGCACAGAATCCCTCTATGGCACTGGGATGGGCACAGCATCCTTTTGCAGCACCGGGATGGGCACAGAATCCCTCTATGGCACCGGGATGGGCACAGCATCCTTCCACAGCACCAGGATGGGCACAGCATCCTTCCACAGCACCAGGATGGGCACAGAATCCCTCTATGGCACCGGGACGAGCACAGCATCCTGCTCCCCGTGCTCCACCGGCTCTCTCCCCGCACCCCCGGGGTCGAGGGTCTGCGGGCACGGCCGAGCAGGGCTGCGCTCCCCCCGGGCTAATAAATCAGCGATTCCCGAGCCCAGCCGCGCTGCCGGGCCCTGCGTCTGTCGCTTCCCCGGCCGGCCGATCGCGACATGCCAGCGCTTCCCCATCGCGAGGTGGCGGCAGAACCCCGCTTTGGGCCCGGCCGGCAGCGGAGGAAGGCGGGGGGGGAGCAGGGGAGGCCAAGCACCGGCCGGGATGTGGGGCTGCGGGGGGCTGCAAGACCCCCGGCACACGGACCCCCCGGCGCGGGGTGTCGCCGGGTCCGGTGCTCGCCCGGGAGGCTGCGTTCGGTCAAACTCCCATCGCCGACTTCACCGCAGCTCCTGCCGTGGCGGGGCTGCCGCCGGGACGGAGCTGCAGCGCTTGGGCACCCCAGGACCTCGCTGCCTTCAGCCTGGGAGAGCAGCGCTGTGCTGTGGCCGGGGAGATGCGGCTTCCCCGAGGGGTCTGCAAGGGGAGAACACCCCGGACAAACCCATGGTCCTCATGAGGTACCTGCAGAGGACCAGCGCCCAGCCTGATGCTCAGCCCGAGCTAAGACACAGGCTCCTGCCCTCCAGCCACAGATGCAGCAGGACCAGCGAGGAGCCCTCCCTGCTGCCAGGGCTCCCTCCTGCTCCCGGGCATCGTTCCCTCGCCCGGGGCCGTGGCTCTGGGATGGATGAGCAGATCTTTGCACCAAGAGCAGTGCCAAAGCTTTGTCCATAGTGCCAGGTGCCCTTTCGCCGCCAGAGAGCACCCCCAGATTCCTTGGAATTGGCATCTTTAGGGAAATCAGGCCATATGGCTCCGTGTTTTCCTGCCCAGGTTTTGCTGGCATGGCCACCAGAGACAGGTTCCACACCCAATCAGTGTCTCGGTGCAAAAATAGCTCTGGCAGTGCCACTTCTCCTGCACCATCAGAAGAGAGTCAAGGTCCTTTGAAATGAGGCTTCGTTCCCATAAGGGCAACAAAAAGCTCAGCACACGGCAGCTTGAATTATTAAAGCTCCTTGCTAGATTTTATTTTGTGCCCTCTTTTGAAAGGCAGTCTTAAAACTGGGGCTTAGGAGAAGATAACTTCAGTAAACAACCTATGGGAACATGTCAGCACCTTTAAATCTTTGCCTGGCAGCCCTCATTCCACTTGATCTTCATTTCTGAATAGCTGCTGCATATTTTATGTAGGAAATATTTCATTCTGATGATTGTCTTGGTCTATTATGTTTCAGACCATTTCAGGAAAACAGCAAACTTGGGGGAAAAAAAAATAAAAATCACTCCAGCTAAATGAAAAATAGCGTCAGGACTGGGGTGGGGGGGAGCTGGAGCGGGCGGGCACCGCGCAGGGGACGGGTGGGCTCCACGTGTGCCAAGCCCATGCTGGTCAGCAGCGATGCGGTGTCAGGAAGGGGCAAAGGACCCTCAAGGGGATTTTTTTCCAGCCACAAACCCTCGTGAAGCCCCAGGACCCTTCCCCACAAATGCTACCCCTGCCCTGGGCTGCTGGAGTCACAGCAACGCTCCAAGGTGGGTGGATTTGTGCTGCCTTGGAAGAGAAAAGGGGAGCTGGGAAACCAGAGGAGAGATGCTGGAGGGCCAAGGGTGCACTGGGATGGGCACGTAACCTTCACCACACGACTTTTGGGGGATGAGGAAGGCGCCTACAAAGCTCCACAGCTGAAGTCGGAGCACGGCGCTCCCAGGGCAGCAAGGGCTCACCACACCCGAGCTCCCTTTGGCAGATGCTTTTGTGCAGCCAGCGACAGCAGACGCGTGGAGCACATCCAGCCCCTTTCAAGTCGGGCTCTGGGAGGATCCTGCCGTGCTCGCAGCACCCAGACGATGATGCAGGGTGATCAGTGACACACGGGCCCTTCCCGCCGTCTCTCCTGGCAGGCTGGGACAGCTGCTGCACAGGAGCTTTGATTTCTCTCTGTTTCCAAACCACCGCTGTGTAATATTGATCACAAGAGGCAGACATCTGAGGTCCCAGGTGCATTACGGCTGGAAACACGTTGCATTTAAATAATTTACACCTGCACCTAAAAATGCCACAGCAGGTTGGAGAGTCACGCGGTGCTTGGCGTTCATCCTGTGCACAGCGCGATGGGCCTGCAGAGCCCAGGACCGCTCTGCTCTGAAGGGTCTCAGCGGGCACTGGAGGAGCTCAGGATGTGCAGGGTGACTGGACCTTCTGTCACTGAGGGCGATAGGAAGAGCAAAGGGAATTCGGAAGGGACCTGTGCCATGGTCACAGTCCAGACCCCGCCTGGGACAGCTGGAGCCCGTGGGACACCCAGATGTCCCCCGCTGCTGCCTGCGATGCGGTGGGCAGGGTTGAGCTCCTCTCTGCCCAGGCTCCACACAAATGGGAACAGAATTTTGGACCATGTCCCTGAACCCGCTGGACCAGCCAGGACAGACGCCTGCCAGGGAGCTGATGCCAAACCCAGCAGCCCTCGGCCACAACCAGAACGGCAGCTTCGGGCCCAAGGTAGCACCACCCGCAGAGAAATCTCTCTTATCACCGCACACAGCAGCCCTGCCCCTGCGGCGCTGATGCACACAATTCCATTGCGGATCTGCGGCTGGGGAGCCGCCCGGCAGCCCCAGCACTCCCAGCGCTGCTCCAGGGGTGTCCACCTTCCTGACACCTCCTTACTGCCTTTTATTAAGCAGAAGCTTCTTCCGTGGAGTCTGATGGTCCAACCCATGTGATGGAGAGGGAAGCCTGGAGCAGGAGGAGAACCTGCCCAGGGACACCTTTGATGCCTCCAACCCTCACCAGAGCCCTAGCCAGTTGCACCCGGCTGCTGCTGGATCACGGCAAAGACCTGTCCAACAGCCACATCCCTTTCCTCTGCAGCCCAGGCAAGCTGGGGCCTCTCTTACCACAAAATCTCCATCTTGTTCTGCCTGAAGGACCATGATTTCCCCTCCCAAAGCCCTATGTATTGTGCCCTAATGGGGTGAAAGGAGGAAAGGTGCCCGACTGCCCTGCAGTGAGGCCTGTTGAGTGCCCACCACCCCACCCCAGGGCATGCATGGCAAACAAACATGGGCTCTTTCGCCATCTCCCCTGGGCAAGGGGAGATCACAGCACCCTCCGCTGCATCCTGGGGTGGGCGATGTTGGTGCACAAGGTGTTTTCCAGCTCTCGGCTGTAGCTCCCAGCAACACCCAAGGAAGGCCCCCTCACTGAGGGCTCCCCGGCAGCACCCAGCACCCTGCTCCTCTCCTCTGTGCCATTCCCCTCCCCGGCACAGTCCCCAGCCTGCCTGAACCAGAGTGTTGCTCCTCGTGCCATGCCCAGCCCGTGGCCACCATCCCACCCACGCTGCTTGCTCAGACTTTCCACCCTGCTCCTCGATTGCTTCAGCCTCCTCGCCTTGTCCGAGTCGCACAACCTCCCCGGGTCGGAGGTCGCGACACTCGTCCGTACCCGTATCGCTCTGCTGGAGAAGGATCTCGACGAGATGCGCGTCATCGATGCGATGGCCGTCGATCGCCACGTTC